>PVIH01014981.1:0-26359 GCA_004025045.1 Sigmodon hispidus
GGCAGCAGGCAGGCATTGTGCTATGGCATCTTGCCCAGGTTAGCACTGCTTCAATCCAGATGAAGATCCTGGTGTCTCATAATCTTCTTTGGAGACCTTGGGTTACTGTTAGGATCTGGAAGTCTCTGTCTGAGAAATAAACATTTTAAATGCCATATTCTGCAGATCTCTGAAATATGAGGGCTGCCCAGGTAATATCCAAATAGAAAAACTTTGTTTCTAGTTACTTGTTGTAAGTTTACACTGCACAAGTATTTCACTCTAAATCTTAAAAAAGTTTGTTCTCAAAACTATGTGCTGAACTTAGATTTAAGATCTATGTCTGGCAAGATAAGCTGTCTTTGCAACCTTGATCACATACTTATAAACTTGTTTTCAGATATTAAAACAATTTCTAGCACATAGAATCTATTTGTACACTCAGCATGGAGGCTGTATGCTCAAATTAGGTCATCTGCCAAAGTTCTTGTTCCATAAATATCAATAGTGCATGATGACTAATAAAAATAAGCTAACTTCAGCATCTTAACAATTATAGTTATATTCACACATACACAGTTGGATCCAAGTTACATACATACATACATACAGATTTAAAGCTAGCTTTCATCCACACATAGTTAACTCTAAGTCACATACATGTCTATATAACCATATATATGTCATAAGCATTTTGCAGTGAAGAATCAGAAGCTAATTCCAAAATGAAGAAAAACCAAATCGAATTAACCCAATATCTTATAGTTTCTCTTTTTTTAAATTCAGTATTGGCAGTATGAGAAACCACAGCAAACAAAATCCACATCACCTCTGACCTTCTATAACATTCTATATACATTGTACAGCATTTTATATATACCTTTAGTCAGTCTCCCTAATTCCTTAGGCATCTTTGCTTCAGACATTGTTTTTCCTGTCCCTTTATTATCCCAATCCTCTGCCTTCTCTATCATTCTCTGGACAACATAAAAACTTTCACAGTTCTTTTTTTTGTGGTTCTCTTCAGTATGCATACACAGTAGCAACACACGACCAACATGAAGCATCTGAAACTAGCAATAGAGTTTTTGTTTTTCTTTTCTAATAATTTGTAACCAACCTCTGTAAAAGATGACAAACCCACTGGATCTGAATGATCAAAGCAGCAGTCGCTTTGTCTCAGCAACTACAGTCAGTGACTGACCAAAATGCAATCCAAAATGGAGTCACATCATATACTTTTAAATTTTCTCATGCATAGATTTTAATTATAATAGATTTTAACCTTGTTTAATAATTTTTATCACTGTCATATCAAAAACATTTGAACTCCTGCTAAGCTCTGATTCTTGACCAAAAGTGCAGTCACGGCAGCTGTGAGTGGTGACCGTGGGGACGGGGACTGTTATTGGGAATAGAGATAGCAAAAATATTTTAACCATTCTGTCTCAGCTTTATGTTTTTAACAAAATTAGAAACACATCAGAACAGCATAGATAACTTTCTTGAGAAACAGACAAAACTTCTCAACAAGGCAAATAGAACTTTCTGACCAGAAATGAAACCAAATGAGCAGGTAACATCTGAGTTACAAAAATGCATGCACACGAGTCCAAACACATTCTGTGGCCACAGTTTTCACGTACTCACACATTCATCAATAGGCGTAGCCTGGCTAAAACATCTGCATAGATAAACCAAACAGGGCAATGTTACACATGAAGAGAGCAATGAACAGTTTTCAGGAGCTGCTATGGGAATGCTCCTAGCCAGCAACAGGTTCCCCTGGCTCTTGGGAAGAACCGAGGCTTCTGGGTACCGGTCTTCCTGTTGTACACAGACTTCAGAACACAAAACAGTGAGACAATTGACAAACACAAAGCAAACATAATCCGCACGGTGGGCGACTCGGCTACAGAGATACAGATGGAAGCGGCTGCGAACGGCTCCGTTCCCCAGGAAGGGGAGACACCAAGACTCCTACCTTCCTCTCAGACAACCCTAGAGGAGACCTCCAGGGAGGGGACCAGGGGGGCCCGGACTCAAAACACGTCTGCCTGCCTCCCCCACTGGCCCAACAATACTGGTCCTGTGCAGGCACAAAATAAAGATACCAAATCGCCCAGACAAGAGACAAAGACACAACAGACACAGAACAATTTGAGCTTGTTCTTACCTCCAACCGGTCCCAGAGTGGGGGTTCAGGGGCACCCCAAAATCTCGGACGAGCGCAGTCCGTCACTTCAGACCAGTGAGAGAGGGTTAGGGACAAAGGGGTGGAGGCAGACTGCCCCATTCCTAACAGATAAAGACAGACACAAAAAGACACAAAAATCAAGACACAACACACAAACGAGACAAGCCGGCAAAATGGTAAAGAAAATGAAACCAAAAGATGATCTATTGGCCCGGGCAGCCTGAAAAATCTCATAGGCAGAAGGGAACCAGATGGGGCCCTATCTCAGGGTCCCCACACTCCAGAGTGTCCTCCAGAGCTGCAGCCTGTGGGTTCTGGACATGTCTGTCCCCCACCGTCCAAGGGTCCTCATGGGCCGCCCGAACAGCTGCTTCCCCGCCGACTCACCACCGTCCTTACCTATCTCGGTGGGACCTCCAAATGTTAGAGTCAGTGCCCCAAAACAGAGAGCTTCACTCCAGTATCGGGTCACAGAGAAGCTTTATTAAGCATGAGCAAGTGGGTCACAAGCAGGAGATGAGGCTAGTGACCTCAAGTCTAAGGCTCGCAGGCCTTTTCTAGGGCAGTTCTACCAGGGCAGGGGAGTAGGGGTCTTCCAGGGTGAAGTCATCTGGTCAGGCCAGATGTCTTTTTGGTTTTTCTCGGAATCCAGGTGGGTAAACGAATTCCGAGTTACCTTAGGCATCAGGTATTTTAAGCACGTAAGCATGGCGGGCTAACTTCCTGCTATAGGGTGTGGGAGCAGGGTGCAACATTTTTCTACAATTAGCAGAGCTGGTGGGGAGGGGAAGTCTCCTTTGTTTCTCTTACAATGGCCTTTCATTTCAAGCAGCAGGTGGGTCATTGTGGGCTGTGTATTGGACTCTGTGAGTCCATGTGACCCCTGTGCATCAGTGTCAGCCTCCCCACGTAGCCGTGTGTGACCCGGGCCTCCCAGCATCCCAAGCGCCACCCCTCAGAGCCACCGCAGACTGTCAGTCTGGCCTGCAGCAGCAGTGGTGGCAGCGGCAGTGGCTCTGAGGAATGGCGGGTAGAGGATTTTTATGTGTCAGGTACTGTGAATGCAAGGTGGTGCTCTGATGGCCACTGAGGATTGCAGTGACCTGGTCTGCACATGCGTGGACAAGGGTGGACTGTGGACAATATTACCTATAATGCCCCAGAATACCAGTCAGAATTTCAAGCAGGCAGCTCCAGCAGCATTTTGGTGGGTCTAAAATGCAGATTTCCAGAATGCTCTGCCTCTCCTGATGTGATGATTAGGAGCCTACAGGCTCTCAGAAACATCTCACTGATGAAGGACAGTTCCTAGAGAACTAACACAGCAAATGAAATTTAGCTCTTTTCTTCTTTTCTAATTTTATTTGTTCACTTAAAGGCTCAGTGCATCCAACTGAGGATGGACAGATAGGCACAGATGCCTATCAATCACTCTAATTAATATCTTTTACTATATATATATTTTTTATGTAGAGAACCACTGAGTCCTGTGGAGTCTGATGGTAGTATTCAAGTCACCTAGGATGTCCCACTCTCAATGAGGTTGGATGGACAGGTCCAGAGTGTGTCATAGCAATTGAAATTGGATCTAATTATTATTTCTTTACTTACAGACCCACTGAGCCCTGAGGGCCATGATGGGAGCCACAGGACACATGCTGCTGAAAGCAGAGATGGTGCCAGATGCTGAGTATTTCAGAGGAGAAACACACTTAGGTCATTTCACTCTTAGTTCATAGCCATGGCTGGGGGTGATAAATAAATGGGTTTGTGGGGCCAGTTCTAGAGATGGTACTCTGTGCTGAGTAATCCAGAGGAGAAACACACTTAGGTCATGGCCAAGGGTGAAGGTGACACATAGACAAGTGATCATAACCTTAGTACTGCAGAGAAGGTGCTGGATGTTGAGTACTCTCCCCTGAGTACTTAGCATATTCATGGGGAAATGTGGCCACAGGGTACTTAGCCTATTCAGGATGGGGTGTAGTCCCTGAGGTATTTGGCATCTTCACAAGGAAGCATGGCCATGCTGGAACTTAGGATTCTCAGGAGGGGGCATGGTGTTGAGTACTTGCTGTGTTAATGAGAAGTTGTGGCCACTGACATGTTCACTGGTACTTAGCATATTCCTGGGGGGGGGCTGGGCTTGGCCACCTCCAGTACATTTATGAGGATTCATGGCTACCCTAGGTACTTAGCATATTTAAAGGAAAGCATCCCCACCCTAGATACTTAGCATATTCATGAGGAGTGTGTCCCTGGATATTTAGTACATTAAAAGATAGAATTGCCATTTTAGGTATTTTGCATATTCCAAGTGGATAAAGCCCCTGGATACTTAGCATATTCAGGAGAGTTGTGGCTACCTAAGGTAGTTAGCATATTTATGAGAGGATTGGCCCCCATGCATTTAGTGTATTCATGAGAGGTCATAGACACCCTGGGTACTTGGAAAATTCATGTGGTTAATAGCCACCCTGAGTATTTGTCATACTCATGAGGGTCATAGTCAACCTAGGTACTTTGCCTATTCATAAGGGGCATTGCCCCAGATACACAGTATATTCAATAGACAGAATGGTCACTCTAGGTATTTTCCATTTTCACAAGGAATAATGGTCCCCAGATTCTTAATATATGTATGTGGGGCATGGCCAACCTGGGTACATGGCATATTCACAAGGAAGCATGATCACCTAGTTATTTATCATGATCAGGAAGGTTCATAAACTTGGGTACTTACCGTATTCTTAAGGTAGAGTTGCCATAGGCACTTAGCACATTTATGACAGGCATGGCCATGCTGGGTACTTTCATATACTTGAGGGGCCTGGCCTTGTGTACTTAGCACATTTATGAGGGGACATGGTTATTTAGGTACTGAGCATACTGAAGAGTGGGTGTAGCCTTGGGTACTTACCACATTCATGAAAAGGCCTGGTCACGGAATACATATTCACAAGTACTTAGCTAATTCATGAGGGTCCTAGCCCCCTTGGTACTTAATTTATTCATGACATGCATGTCTTGGGTACATAGTATATTCAGGAGATGGAGTGGCATTTCTAGGTATTTTGCATATTCATAAGGGGCCATAGCTCTCAGGTACTGATAGACCCCAGACTCAGGGTACTATCCTCAGGAAGGGGGGCCCCAAGAACCCAGACTCCAGTCCCAGTTTATGCAAAAAGCAAGAGGATTTATTTCGTCTGTACAGGCGGGCTTCCTCCCTGCCTCGGGAGCAAGGGAGTAGCAGGGATTAACAATCTCATATATCTTTTAAAGGCTAAGACAATAAAATCACCATAGCAACTGGGGCAATACACGGTCACCTTAAAGGTCATACTTAGTCATAAGGTTGCTCACAATAGTCATGGGTTTGCCTCAAGGTCAGTTGGTTAGGGGGCTTTTACAACTGTGTGTTGGTCACCGCTATTTTGCTTGGAACTTCTGGTATTTTAATCCCAGGTTCGACTATTATATCCTATCTGAGTTGATTATGGCTATCTGGGCTGGGTCACTCTGTTTCCTGGGACAGACTTTTAGACTTTAGTTCCTTGTTCTCATGGGGGGTGCTCTGCCAAATACCTGAACTAAATGCCTGGGTCAAGCCCTAGAACCCAGGGTCCTTTAGTACTTAGCATATTAATGTGGGGCATGGCTACTCTGGGCACTTGGCATATTTATGAAGGCTGTGGCAACCTCAGGTACTTAGCATGTTCAGAAGGGAGCATGGGCCCAATTTCTTAGTATATTTTTGAAGGGGCATGGCCATGAGTACTTACAATATTCACAAGAGATCCTAGGCAAATAAGTACTTGGCATATTCATGGGGGTTGTGGCTACCTACTTATTTAGCATACTCTGGAGGAGTCATGATTTTGGCCACGTATTTGTGAGAGGACATAACCACCAAGTACATATTCACTGATACCTTATTCAGGACAGTTCTTGGTGACTGTAGTACTTAGCATAATCATGAGAATGTGTGGCCCCTGGGTACTTAGCATATTCATAAAGAGCCTGTCAGTATAGGAACTTAGCATATTCATGAGGGGGCATGGCCACACTAGTTACTTAGCATATTAAGGAGGGGGCATGGCCAGCAGAGGTACTAAGCATACACTGGAAAGTATGGCCTTGGGTACTTATCATACTCATGAGAAGGCATGGCCACTGAGTACATATTCAGTGGTACTTAGCATATTCATGAGAGACCTGGACCCCTAGATACTTAGCATATTCTTGGGGGGTCATGGCTACCCTAGATAATAAGCATATCCAAGAGAGGGCATGGCCACCCTAGGCACTTAGCATATACATAAGGAAATGTGGCAACCTTGAGTACTTGGGCTATACATAGGGGCCTGGCCACATAAGTACTTAGCATACTCAAGTGAGGCATGATCCCTCCTGGTTATTTGGTATATTCTTGAGGGGCATAGACACCCAGGGTACTTAGCATCACTATCGCACATGGGGATAGCTGCACAAGTATTGGGGGGTGTAAGGAGGTGGGGGAGAGATCTCATCCTCTGTGCTGCCTCCTTGAAGGGCCTCCAGCCTAGGAGCCAACAGCATCTTGACCTGTGGGGTAAGAATGATTTAATCCAAGGAGGTGGGTTTTCTACTAAATCTCTCCAGACTACTAGGCAGGGGGCTTAATCTGAGTGTCCTATTTGAGGTCTGAAGACCACTTTCTCTACTGCCTCTATGAGAGCCAAATCAAAGATTTCTCCAGGAGGCCAGTCCACACATAGCACTGGCCATTCTGACCTGCAAAGGGTGGCAAATTTAGACTTTTTAATTGTAGTAGAAAATGTATTAGCACATGCATGAACCTCTTAATAATGGTTTAACATTAAGTCCAATGGTGAAGAAACTGGCTGCCTTCTGGCCCTCACAATCCAGAACACAAATACAGAAAAACACAGACACCACAGAGAACAGACTAAATCCAAAAGAGAAATTGTCTGTCCCATGGCATTCCTTACAAATATGGGACCCTGTCCCCAGAGAGATTTGAGGGTCGCAGTCCTCACAGATACGAGATGTCCTTTGCATCCTTCTAACTACAGATCCTTGAGGTTCTTTACCTCACAGGAGGTATGGGAAACTTCCTGCTGTTACAGGCTGTAAAACCTAATGCATTCCCCATGATTCCTTCCCTGGGCCACTTGGCTCTGCCACAGTCCCACATTGACCCTGACCCAGATACCTACAGCAGAATCATTCTGCTACTACAGACACAAGCTGGGAAGCTCCATGCATTCCCCCTGATTCTAGGCAGCTTTGCTCTGCCACAGACCTGGTTGGTTGCTCTTTCCTGGCGCCCACTGACCGGCTTGCTGTTACACTAGAGAATCCACTCTGCTCTGACCACAGAAAGGTTTCAGGATAGGCTCCAGCAGGAACAGCTCTGAAATTTAGACCACAGAAGCCACACACTGAACCTGCCAGCAGGAGGCCTACCTGCATTCCAACAAGCAGAACCTGGGCCCTGCCCCCAGGTGTCAACATACAAATGAATCCAGGTTCTTACACATATTCATCCTATGTAGATAGATTAAATGAATCTAGACTTTCATGAATTTTAGAGACTCATAAGCAGATGCTCACTAGCACTTCAATGCATGTGTGACATCTGCTTAAATGGTTGGTCACACACTAAAATAACTTGCATGGAGATAGTGAGTGGCAGAAATGAGATTTATACTCAAGTTCTAAAGCTAGTAGAATTCTTATTACTCATCTGCATTTGAGGATTTAATCATAAAATTGGGGTATGCATACCTTTCACTTTTAAGTGGAATCATACCATATATACTTTGTGTTTATGACTTCAGTGGCCATGCAATATCCAGAAAACTATATTTCATGGTACTTCTCTCCCCAACTTCCTGCTTTAAAAAACCGTCCACTCGGGGCTGGAGAGATGGCTCAGCGGTTAAGAGCACCCTCTGTTCTTCCAGAGGACCCGGGTTCGATTCCCAGCACCCACATGGCAGCTCACAACTGTCTGTAGTTCCAGTTCAGGCAAATAAATAAATAAAATAATAAAATAAAAGTTTAGAAAAAAAAAAAAAACCGTCCACTCTATCTTCTGTCATATTTTCTAAGCCCTGAGGGGGGTGACACACATATCTCAATTAGAGATAAGCATTGAACAGTTATTTTCTGCACTTCAATACTTTTAGGTCTCTGTATTAACTACTGCATTCTGCAAAATACAAACCAAAAATAAAATAAAATAAAAAAGCAAGGGTAGCACTAGTCTATGAATATAAAGATAAGTATCCAGGAGGTAGTTTGGCTACATTTAGCCAAACATCAGTAGTACATTCTCCCTAGGGCCTGTGATCTCACCAGTCATATGTTTTTACAGTACCAGGTACAAATTCATTCGAGAAAATAGACCTCAAATGCAATTTGAAAATAGTTAACCACTCCCCAATCATATTACTATTATACCAGAAGGTATACTTTGCCTAGCACAATGGAATTGTCGCACATAGAATCCAGAGAAAGTCATTCTTACAAATTCTAATGCTGTGAATAGACACCATGATTACAGCAACTCTTATACAGAACATTTAACTGGAGCTGGCTTACTTATCATGAGACATGGTGCTAGAGGAGCTAAGTTCTACATCATGATTTGCAAGCAACAGTGGAGCATAGCTTGATCATTAGACTTCAAAGCATGCCCCCACAGTGAAACACTTTCTCTAACAAGGCCACACCTTCTATAACAGGGCCATAAATAATAGTGCCACTCATGATGGACCCAAGCATTCAGACATGAGTCCATGGCGCCATGCTTAGTCAGACCACCACTCATTAAATTTCTCCCCATCTTTTTTTAACGTGCATTTGTGTGAAGGTGTTAGATCACCTGGAACTGTAATAACAATGGTGAGATGCCTTGTGTGTCCAGTGCTCTTAATTCCTGAGCCATCTCTCCAGCCTTTGCATAGTGCTTTCTTGTACTTACAGCAGTCATGGAAGCTCAAATCTAAGTTCTAGTTGATTTCTCTGATCCCTATATCCAGAGTATTTGGTGTCTTGACCAAAAGGATTGTAAAACCATTTTGTTATAGTAGGCAACCAAGAGAAACGGCAATACTACTTGGGAAGAAGCCTCTGGGAGCTCTCTGAACAACAATTCACATGGAGGTATCCTATTAACTGCCAAGTTGCCCATGATCCAAGAAATAATCACTTCCCCAAATTTAGAAAAGTCACATTAAGTAAAAATAGTAATTTTTTAAAAACCCACAAAATAGGAGGATGACTGGTTGGGAAGGGGTTATTAGGTGTTAAAAAGGTAGTAGGGAAGGGGAATATGATTGCAATACATTGCACATATGTATGATAAGGTCAAAAAGTGTATCTGTATGTCAATCATGAAACTAGAAGGAATTATGAGGAAGAACAGATCTTGGCTGCATCTTTATTCCTCAAATAAATATAAAACAATCTAAAATAAACATAGAAGCATGTATTGGTTGCATATGTGACATAAGTCTTCCAGATTCTATCATGCTTGTCCCAGTATTGCTGTTCAGTTTTTACCAATACAACATTAAGCTTACAATAGTAGTTTAGTTTTGACTCTGGCTATATGCTGCACAAATCTGAATAATTAATCTACCCATCACTCAATGGTTGTCTTGGCTAACTTTATGTCACTTGATACAAGCTAGTTATCAGAGGAAAGGCTCGGGCCATTGTAGGTGGGGAAACCCATAGGCTAATAGGCATAAATTCTATAAAACAACCAAACAAAACAGGCTGAAGAGGCCATGGAGAGCAAGCCAGTAAGTAGCATCCTTCCATGGTCTCTGCATCAGGTCTTGCTTCCAGCTTCCTGCCCTGCTTGAGTTCTTCTCTCACTACTTTTCATGATCAGCTGTTATATGAAATTTATCTAAATAAACCGTTTTCTTCCCAAGGTGCCTTTGGTAATTGTGTTTCTAACTCTAACTAATGTAACTCTAACTAGGACAATGACCAATACTAACTTGTTCTCTATCTCAGAACTTTATTTCCCCATGGTTAAAACAAGAGTAACAAAACCTACTTCATAAAGCTACAATGACCATATAACCAAATATGTAAAGTACTTATGCTGGAAGAGTGCTATACTCTACCATAAATGATCCTCGATAAGACACACAGAGCCAATTAACATTTAACTGATAAACTGAAGAAGCATCTAACTATCTTTACCAAATTCAAACAGACAGATGCTATCTATGGTTGTATATTTATCCCCCCATCCCTAATAAATTTCATTACCTTTGTTTATATCTACTTATTAAAAAAATGTTAAGTAGCTGAATTGCTTTAAGAAAAAAATTAAGGATAGCTCTATGAACATTCATTCATCTGTTTGGTTTTCAAAAGTTTAGATGGCAACATTTTAACTGAGTCTGCTGAATTATATAAACATAATTTCTTTAACAGATTTTAAATACTAAATGACAGAATTTTGATTTTAACTGAATTTTACTCAAATATATAAAATTTCAGAGAACACCCACACCCTCAAATCAATTCCTGTGTTAGAATTATTAATAAGAAAAGCAATCCATCCTCAGGCTAAAGGCCAAGAAGATTCCATGATTCTACTGCACACCAGCCACAGTAGGCAAAACGCCAGACAATAAAGCCATTTGTTCAAGAACTATTATTTAAGATCGATTAAACTGATAGTACCATTGCTAGCTGTATAGTACACAGAGAATAGTCATGTATCTGGCCAGGTCAAATTATTAAAACTATTGGCACACTGTAAAGTCCCTACAATTTCATAATTATTATTTTAATATTAATTATTAATAAGTCAATCAAGTTTTCATTTCAGTATTACACTCATGCAGAGGATAACAATACCTTATCTATTAGAAATACCACAAGATTTTCTATGCTTTGTAAAATTAAGCATGATCAATAAAAGTATATAAAACAATTTTACTTAGTAATTTTATACAACTTACACAATTTTAATGGAATAAAAACAATGACATTATTCTACTTCTTAATATTTAACAGTAATAAGACTAACTCCTGAAGACATGCACTACAACCATATAGCTGATTCTTTCATCAATATGATGGTCTGTCTTGGCATCTTAATATATTATGTTCACACTTTTAAGTCTATTTGATAATTAAAAAACAGATGAAGATAAGAGATTTATAAAAATGAAATACAAATAAGTAGTAAAAATGGCATACTAACCTCATTTATACTGAAAGAAATGCAAACTTAAAATATGATTATTCACTTTTCAATTATACAGACCAATAGAAAAATAAAACAAAATACCCTACCCAATCTTCAGATAATAAAATCAATACCAAAAATGACCAGAGGTACATAGATGGCAGCGCTCACACATAAATGCCTGAAGTATAAACTGCAGTTTTTCAAGAGCAATATGATATATACCAAAGCTGTTTGTTTAAACTCTCTGAACCAGTCATTCCATTCCTAAAACTTGTCTACAAGACACAATTAAGCATATCTCTCAAAATGCCAAAGATCTAACTGTACTACTGCTTACACTAAAACTACAATTAAAACATCAAAACAATATGGTAGATCTTTCTTAAGCTCCAAGTAGTGTTACCTCAATAAAATCCTCCCAAGCTGGGCTTAGCTTGCCCTTTCAATAGTCTATTTTTGACAATGGTAAAAAATATCAGACACATCTGAGTTGATGGAATCTTTGGGGGGAGTTTACTCATCAGTGATAAAACAAATATCTCAACTTTATAAAGATGCAAGCCTGGATGCTTCAGCAGCAATTTGTGCTACTGCAGCTAAGGCAAAGTGAGTATTGTAATGCTAATGACAACTTAAACCTTATACTGTGTCACACAGACAGCATACAGTATCTTAGAACACTAAGTTTATGCAGCAAAAATAGTTACTAAGAGCAGATGTATTTTCTTCAAACTACAAGGCATGTTATTTTTTTAATAGTTTAATATGGATTCATATGCAACAAAATTTCTGGAAAATGTTATGTGAAAATGTTTGCCTTCAGCCTTTGTACACTTTACTTTTTTCTTTTTATAAAGCACTTGAAGATTCTGTCATCATTTCTATCAATTACAATTGTTTCGACAGGAAAAAGTAAACATTCAAAGGAGCCACTGAATTGGAAATATGCTCTTTAAAAGCATTAGGGTCTTTAAAAATGTCTTGACAAAGCAAATTTGAACACATCCAGCATTTTCTTTTATTGAACACCAAAGAGTGCCTTTTAAATTCTTTTCCTTACTCAGGGAATCTATCATGACTTGGTACCATTTCGTATTAGAATTTCTTCTGTGAAGCAAAAACAGTCCCAGAATGAAGGATCCTCAGGTGTCATAGGAATAGCAGAAGCTATCAAATCATTAAAGTTAAGAATGGTAAACTGCCTCTGGGATGGTTTAGAATTATCTTGATATACAACCTAAAAGAAAAATAAAAACAAAAACATATTGCTTTGTTTTTATTTATACTCCATCTCAACCATACAATCAGTTTTTTTTTAAATTCTGAATTCCAGTTCATTATTAAAATATAAATTAAAATTTCTCCAATGTTGTTTTAACTTTTTATACTACTGTTACTAATTTTTAAAAGTAAAATATAAACATGTTTCTCAAGCTACATATAGCCACCACCGGTAGTATTTGCTTAAAACACAGACTTAATGAGATCCCACCCAGATGCAGAAAGTCCAACTCAATATATATACATATAAGCAGAAGAGGCCACAGTCAAAATTCCTGAAACTATACTCAAGTGTGGGCCTGTTATAATAGAGCTGTTGTAACTACTGTAGTGTCTAGAGATGACATTCATTGAGAAAATTATTGCTGAGTACCAACAAGGCACCTGACTTCATGTGATAAGCCAATCCAAACATAGAAACACTATAAGCATTGTATAAAATTACCTTCAGGCTGTATGTAGGTGTATATATAGAGAATCACAATGAAGTCCATGTTTAAAATTTGCCCAACTCCAAAATATTATGTATAAATAAATATTACAAAATCTGACAAAGCCTGAAATCCAAAACACTTTTAACCCAAAGCATTTCAGATGAGATTTAATCAATTCATATTAAATAATACTTAAACTTCAT
The DNA here is from genome assembly GCA_004025045.1 of Sigmodon hispidus. Classification (NCBI taxonomy): domain Eukaryota; kingdom Metazoa; phylum Chordata; class Mammalia; order Rodentia; family Cricetidae; genus Sigmodon; species Sigmodon hispidus. The sequence continues at coordinate 13,330 of PVIH01014981.1, forward strand.
ATACTACTTTAATACTTATTTTACAGATGGGAAATTGAAGCTCGGGAAGACCAGTTTTACAAAAAGACCATAAAAGTTAAAAAATAAAACTTTAAGACTTAGAACCTAGTTTTCCCACTATGCAAGGTTGCAGTAGGCTCTATTCAAAAAAGCAAAAGTACTGAAAGCACAAACATGTAACTTGTGGTGCAATAGTGGCATGAGACTTATGGTGGTAACCAACCACCTTATTTGATATGAGCCTGCTCCACAGGCGAGATTTCACACCTGGTACTGTAAAACTGGGTGAAAAGCTCAATGACCAGGGATAGCACTAACCATGCCGTCAAATTGCTTTCTATTACTTTATAAACCCCATGGATTTGTGCAGCTCTCCCCTTTGGTCACAGGAGTTTCTTTCTGTAATGGGTTAACAGTTAACCAACAGACTCATAGCTGGTCATCTGTTTAACAAAAATAACAGTGAAAGCTCAGCTGTGGATGAAGCATATATAATGGCCTTCCTTCATCTAAGGCTCAAGGTAAATAAAGGAAGAGTGGGCAGAAAAATTTACAAGCTGGCAACATGAATAAGAAAGCTGAAATGCTGACTTCTGGACATGGCAACCGGCACAAACTCAAGCACATCTAAATTCCTACATGAGTAAGATAAGGGCCTCTGACATCCCACCATTACTGGGAAAGGTAGCCAATCTACTTTGGGAATATGGCTATCAGTAATGTCCCCATACCCATGCACATACAAGCAGCACTAACTAGACTTGAGGTTATCAATAACAACAACAAAACCCTACCCTAGAGCACATTCAAACTCGGAAAGAAGCAGGGTAGGAGACCATAGAGAGAGGTAATAAATTGTTACGATCAAAATATATCCTGCATTTAACATTATTCACAGAATAAATCAATTATTAAAATAAAAAAACTAAGAGGATGGAGAGATGTCTGGGCACTGGCTGTTCTTCCAGAGGTCCTGAATTCAATCCCCAGCAACCAAAGGGTGGTTTACAAGTATTTGTAATGAGATCTGGTGCTCTTCTGGCTTACAGGCATATATGTAGACAGAACACTGTATACATAACTCTTAAAAATAAAACAAAAAAACTATAAAAATGTACACAAAAAAAGGTATTCAGGAGCATGAAAGCTGAGATTTGAGAGGAAGTGGAATAACCCAAATCATACCATCTCCCATCAAGTACTGATTTTAACCTCTTAAGACAGTCTAAGATAATACAAAGTCTCACATAAACCCTGGGAACAGTTTTTAATTCTAAGAATATGTTTTAATTTATAAAGTGATTCTAATATTCACCAATGTTCAACTTGATGTCCTTTATATATGTAATATAACCCCAATACACCAAGACATAAATTCTTGTTATGACTAAGATAGTGATGATACTGAATTTGTATTGGAAATTTGACAGTACCACCAAGATCTCTGACCCTCTAATGAAAGGTCAATCAGCATTTTCATCAATAAAAACAAAAGCATCATTGATTCTTTCTTACTTTTTAGAAAGATTAAAAAAAAATAAAATAAAAACTTACATTTTGTTGTTTAGATCCATCAGGTTTCCGAACAGCCACTGCAACAAAATGGTGTTCATCTATTTTGCTTTCCTAAAGAAAAAACAAACGCAGAATATGAAACTTTTTTTATATTTCTAAATCTCATTTACATTCTACACGCCTCTATTCTCATTCTCTCTCTCTCTCTCACACACCTCTTGAAACTTTGTAACAAGTAAGCAGGATTAAGTATTTTATTCACTAACAAAGCATATGCCTTGTTAATCTTTATTATGAGAGTGTGCTGGCACAAGCTAGAATCATTAGAGTGGAGGGAGCACCTCAAATGAGGAAAATGCCTCCAAAGGACTGAGCAATAGGCAAGCTTGTAAGGAAGTTTCTTAATGATTGATGCAAAAGGACCCAGTCAATTGTGGGTTAGTGTTCTGGGTTCTTGAAGAAAGTAGGCTGAGCAATCCATGGGGAGCAGTAAGCAGCACCCCTACATGACCTATGTATTAGCTCCTGCCTCCAGTTTCCATCCCTGCTTGAGTCCCTGTCCTGACTTTTTAGTGATGGACTTGGAAATGTAAGCCAAATAAATCCTTCTCTCCTCAATTGTCTTTTGGTTACAATGCTTCTTCATCATAATCAATAGCAACCCTAACTAGGATAGACATCAACATTTTTAAACACAAGTCCCAACCATATCTTATTAATGATATTCTTTTTAGGATCCAAAATTTTTTGTATGGTTTTGATACAAAGTCTTACCATGTAACTGGCTGGCCTATATACCAGGCTAGCCTCTAATTCACAGAAACCCTAAATGCTGAAATTAAAAGGAAATGCTACTATGCCTTGCTAGGACTAAGAATTTTAATGATTATATTTAAGTTATGCATTTTAAACCTATTCAAGCTAATGACAAACATGTCCTTGTAACTGCTGACATTCTTCTTGTAAATTTTAGGAACACCCTAGATTACTCACATATATAAATATGCAAAGTCTTAGCTATAATAATTACAATAAATTTCTTACCTCAAAAGCCCATTCTTTCTCTTCTTCCCCATCCAGGAACAAACGTGTTTCCTTATAAGCCTGGCCTATATCCAAGTTTAATGGCGATATATCAAATTCAAGCCGCTGCATTTCAAATCCCAATCCAACACCAATAGCTTTTATGAAGCTTTCTTTCAGTGCCTACAAGAGAAAGGAACATTTTTCTCTTAAAGTAGTCAATAGCTAAACTTTTCATAACATTTACAGGTATAATACATTTGCATTTATAACTAGTTTTATAACTGTTTTTCTTTGCTTTGTTAACAGCACTGGAAATAAATCATGCTAGTGGTATTCAGATAAATCAACAGGTTGCTAAGAATTAACTAAATTATAAAGACAATGAAGTGACATCTTCTGTTAAATAAGGTTAATGTATATGATTTTAACATGGAATACATCATAAATAATAAATAAAACTTAAGTTTTAAAAATAAGCCTTCTGGGGCTGGAGAGATGGCTCAGCGGTTAAGAGCACCGTCTGCTCTTCCAGAGGACCCGGGTTCAATTCCCAGCATCCATGTGGCAGCTCACAACTGTCTGTAGTTTCAGTTCCAGGCAAACACCAAGACAAATAAATAAAAAAAAAAAAAAAAAGAACCTAACTGTTGGTTGTTTAAAAAAAAAAAAAAAAAAAAAAAAAAAAAAAAAAAAAAAAAAAAAAAAAAAAAAAAAAAAAAAAAAAAAAAAAAAAAAAAAAAAAAAAAGCCTTCTAATTGCACATTACAAACTAAAATTTCTAAAAATAAATGCCATAAGAATATAATATAGAAAATAATATAAAAAAAACCCTCAAACCTCCAAATTCTCAAAAAAATCTGTCTATTATAGCATGCACTATATGGAATTATCAAGAAATCAAATCTTCTGCAGATAATAAAAGTTATAAATTATTACTGTCAAAATTACAAAGAAATTATACCCAATGCCGGTAAAACATATCCAGCTGAGTCCATTCATCATTAAAACTTTTGATTGTTTCCCACTCCTTGTTGGTAAACTTTCTTTTCATAATATGAAAGAATTCTGGAATTGAACCACGACCTGTCAAATCAGAGTATATACAATTAAAAAGTTATTCTACTTAGAAGGAAAATAAACATAGAATTTAAAAAGCTATTAAAGACCACACAAAAAGCAATACCAATTTATATAGAAACTAATCCTAAATGAGGGTTGGAATGTAGATGCTAGTACCTAGCATGTTCAAGGCCTTGAACTGAATTCCTAAAATAAAGATAATAGAAGAAAAAATATCAGCATATCAAAATAAGCTAAAAATTAAAAAAGAATAACTCACCATCACAAGCATGGGTTAATGTAGAAAGAGTTGAACAAAAATTCATGAAATTGTGAATTAAGTAATTTGGCAGAAAAACTCAACTGTTTTCAAAAGATATCCCCCAAAACTGAATACTTGGCAGTCAAACTTGTTATAAATATTGAACAACTAAAGGAAAATTTCTTATATATAACAAAATATTTCTCAGAAAACCAAAACAAAATTCCATACTATATTTGGTTTTAAATTTTTGACCCTACATTATGGTCAGGAAAAGACTATAACTGTTTTATAATAGCTTGTAGCTAGAAGGCAGTTAAAGAATGCACAATTTATTTGAAGTTACTATAAGGAGTTCAATGGTTAGCTTGCTGAGCAAGCATTGGGACCTAAACTCGGATCCTCAGCCCCTGTAAAGCAGGTAAGTATAGCAACTGCCAGTGTCTGTAGGCTCAGTGATGGGGGAAGGGGCACTTATTAGGGAACAGGAGATCATTGGCCAGTATCTAGGTTTAGTGACAGACTGTCAAAACACATTAAGGAAGGTGGAAAGTGACAAGAAGACACCTAATGACAACCTCTGGCCTCCAAATTCACATACCCACAAAATTAAAAAGATAAACTGTTGTTTCTGAATGGACTCTGGCATAAGTAAAATACATGAAATCAAGGAGGAACATTTTAACTTGGAGTTACAATACTTCATACTTTATATAAAACTGCAGTTTTAATGGAATAATAAAACCTGATAAATTTATGGTAAGCCTGGTTGTACCTATTATGCCATTTTGTCTTTTTTTAAGTTTTTGACTTATAGCTCCTTTAATATTTACTTAATTATAAGGTAATCAAAGAAAAAACAGGTATACTTATAAAAATGATTAACAGAAGGTAGTCAAGCAATCATATAAAATGGCTGATGGCTGAAAAAAAAAATCAATGAGTATACTTTCCTACATATTAAGGCACAAAATAAACAGCAAGCAAAGGTGATTCCATGAATACTCAACTAAAGGACAGCAGCACCACCCTGTGGTTTTATGGAGGAAAGCACACTAGCCATATATTTTTTTATTCCACTTTACATAGGAAATTAGAAGAGAAACTATTGAAAAATCCCAGCAGAAAAACAAATTTTTCTCTCAAAATATCAGCATTACTACTGAATATACATGCAAGCAAATTCTTAATACTACTTGTATACTGACATTTACTACAAGCTATTATCCTACTAAGAACATAGGTGCATACATAAGAAAGGTCTTAAAAAATATGTTAACAATGAGTTAAGTTTAGAAAAACTTGATCCTTCTTAAGAGTTGTTATTAAAGGAGAACATCAGTTACTAACTTGTTCTATATAATCAAGATCACACAACTGAAACCCAAACAAAATCATCTACAACCAATACCCTTAGCTACCACTTTAAGCCTCTGGGTGGTGGTGGGGGGGAATTATCAGACCCTCAAAGGCCATCTACATAATTCTAAAACAAGTTCTCCAGTAGGCATGTATTATAATAGCATCTCAGTTAAAATTAACCATTCACTATGAAGAAAGCTCAACTGGTAAAGTGTGGGCCATGAAAACATGGAAAACTGAATTCAGTCATAAAAAGTACATGAAAATGCTAAGTGTGGTTGCGCAGCCTGGAATACCAGTGCTGAAGAGGAGAAAGGAGGAACCCTAAAGCTCACAGTGGCTAACCAAATTAGCTTAATTGGAAGCTACAGGTAGAAAAATAAATTTAAAAACCCTGTTTCAAGTTCGGTAGCATTTCTCATAACATCTGCTGTGGGTTGTTGTCTGGCCTTCATACATATTATTAGCACCACAAGCACACATATATAAAAATTAGAGCAATAAAACCATTCTGCTCAAAGACTATGGAAGTTATTTAGGGAGAGTGGAGCTAATGAAAAGTTGAATATCTAACTGAAGGTAATAAAAGACCAGCATGGACAGAAAACAATGATCAAAGCAAACAGCTAGAAAGAAGTGAGAAATGATAGATGCCTGAGAATAGAAAGCAAGAAAGAACAAGATAACAGGAAGTTAGTTCACAATTTCAAAAATGGTGTCTATATTGCAAAACATCATTCAGCTCTATCTGGAGAACCACTTAGGAGTGTATAATAATGCCAAGGAAAAAAGGGTGTGACCCTCTACTAATATCCAGGACTATTTTATACCAACTACACTTAATTTATATTTTTAATTCAATAGCTCCTCTAGAGCTCAATTCCATAACAAAGTCTACTTTAGAGTGTGTGTCAGAATGATAAATCTGAACTAATGATTGGTTTGCTCCTACCTCCAGAGTGCTAGAAGTACAGATGTATGTCAGTACAATTTGCAAGTCATTTTAAATTACTTTAATTAATTAAAATTGCTTCTCAACATATTTTAAGTTGTTTTTATTGTGCCAATTAACATCCAAAATATTTTATAATAAAAAATATACACATGAAAATGAAAACCATGCAAATCGATCAGTATAAATTAGTAATTAAGGTTGCTTATTTTGTAAATACTGGTAACTGAATAAAATATAAAACTATCTTCTTCATACCTGAAAGTCTAAACATCTTTTAACAGTAAATGAAAATTAGGAAACAAGAAAAAAATTTGATCAGAAAAACAACATTCTTCTCAAGTATTAGGAATTTACAATATTGGTAACTTTGAAAGGTTATCCCAAACCCTAAATCTATTTGGGAAATAAATTGTACTTAGCCAACATAGGTAAGGAAAATGACTTCCCACCATTTCTACTTGAAGACAATTGTCTCTTCCATAGGGTAATGAAATCTGTCAAAGACAGCTATGTCTCAAGAGTTAAGAATGCTCAGTACAGAGTAGTTTCCCCATTCTATGCAACACACCTTCCATCTTTCAGCAAAACTGAAAAACATTCATTGATCAACTGCTTCATTTATCCTGGTCTAATAAATTGCCCGTAAAGCAAACTGATATCTACTTCAAATCTTTGGTAAGAAAAGATAATGAATTCAATCACAATTTTAAAATAAGTGAGATATGGTAATGACACTAGTTCCAATGGAATATTCCTTTGTGTACTGGGCACGTAAGCTTTGAACCAATGAAACTATAAAAGGGAAGAAAAAGACTATCAAAATTGCTGGAGATCAAAAAATTTAATAAAGCATTAACAAGAAACAGAATTTTCAATTTCTGTTCAACTAATTTCCCACCATTAAAAACTTAAATTATATATGACTACTTACCCAGTGCTGATCAGTCAATACTGCCCAAAACTGGCTGTAAAAATCTGTTTATTTCTAGACAGACACTGTGTAGTTGTGCTGACTTTCTTCTAAGTGTTAATGGCCTCTCCACTAACTTCCCCAGAGTTACAAACCCATGTGAACTGTTCCCCACTATCATCCTGACTCCTCTGTAGTAGCAGCTATTTTAGAATCAGCCTTCTAATTATACCAGGTCATTTTCTTGGAGCTATGCTTCACTAAGATTTGTTACCTTCAAAATTCATGTTGAAATTTAATTGCCAAAACAACAGTATTGAAAGGCCATGAGTGGGGCTGGAGAGAGTTGGCTCAGTGGTTGCAAGTACTGGCTGCTCTTCCAGAGGACCTGGGTTCAATTCCCAGCACCCACAAGGCAGCTCACAACTATCTGTAACCCCAGTTCCAGGGGATGTGATCAACGCACATAAAATAAAGTTAAATAAATTAAAAGAAAAAAAGGCCATAGGTACACTGCCTTCATGTCGTGAATAAATTAATTTTTATCCCAGTCCTCAAGGATTTCCCTGAACCCAGAACAATGAGCCTAAATAAACTCTTTTCTTTGTAAATCAGTGTTTGGTATTCTGCAACAACAAGGAAAAAAAAATACCAAAAAAAAAAAATTATGTGCATACCTATAGATAAAATGTAGCTAAGGTGGTTAAAATGGTGCAGTAATTGTATCTGTAAATAAAGTTTAATGTTAAAGGAAATACATTCTTTTCGGTTAGATGCTTTGTCAGATAAATTAAGTATGGCAAGTGTCTGTATTTGTAATAAGTCTACTATTCTACAGCTACCTTAATACTACTACATCATAAAAATGAACTATTACCTGGAAAACTAGTCTTCATTATATCAATGCCAACCTGTAACTCGGGTTCTGCAGCAAGAACTGTGTAGTCTCCTTGATGAGAGATGTTAAAGTTGAAATTGGGATAGGGATTCAACGAGTCTTTTGCAAGAACCGGCTTTCCTTTTGAAGTTCTTTGGAGACGAATACGATCCCACGGGATATTCAATTTCTCTGCAACTAATTTCCTTATCATCAGACGACCAGCCTGTAAAGACACATAAAACATACGGTACATACATAGTACTATTCACACAAATACGTTGCTTACAAAATATATTCTGTAACTTGTAAGCTTTTAACTTTTAAAGCATATTCACTACTAAGCAGAGTATTACTACCTAGGCCCTGGCTCCAGCTTTGGGTGAAAGGCAACCTCATGGGGGAGGGGCTAGTTGCGAGAGCACCAGGCTTCAGAGGATACAAAGGCGGAAGCAGGTTGCCGTCTGCAGAAACCTCACCGGGAGGCGACGCCCCTGCAGGACAGACGGCGCGTGGGGCTCCCCCCGCCCAGCTCGTCTCCCCAAGAGCTGCAGGCCGCTAGTACCATGGCAGCCTTGGCGTCGCGGGCAAACACGAACTGGCCGATGCGTTTCTTCTCCTCGGGCTGGATCGACCTCACCGCCAGCAGCCATTCAGCTCTACTCGGCAGCCAGGTGCCGCAGGAGAAGGCCCAGCGAACCCCCTCCATGGATGGCACCACACACAGACTCTTGGCGGGGAACACCATGCGCCTCACTAGAACACCATCCTCCGGAGGACGTGGACGCCAGCGTGATCGCGACCCGCTCGAACCAGAGTCTGCGCAAAGTAACTGAGCTCCACCCCCATTCAGGCGTCACAAAGTTGGCCGCCTGGTTTTGACATTCACAGACCCCACCCCATCTTTAGTTTACGTTTGCGAGGGGCGTGGCTTGATGCTGCTCCGCCCCAAGCCCGGAGGTCTATTCCGGAAGAAGGCCGGGCGGTTGTAGGAAGAGGTGGAGAGACTCAGAACTCTATGGCACCAAGGTGAACATGGCCCCTGTGCCTCGAAAGGGGCGGGACCAAGGTATCTCTGAACCGTTTGGCCACTCACAGTGGAAGAAGACCTAACGGGACAGTCGCACAAGCCAACCACAGCCGGAGCTCTTGCAAGCTGGGTGGAGACTTGGTGCACTGCAGTTGAAGGTGGGTGAGCAACGGGGTCGGAGGAAGAGGGTTAATGGAGTTTCGTGCCAGGGGACAGGAGTCCTGCGACCCTCAGCTTCGGTGCAGCCCTTGGGCACTCTGGAGAGCGAGGGTCTGCAGTTAGGCTCCTGCTTCCCCCGGAGTTGGGCATCGCGGCGACTCGAAGGTCGCCATTTGCAGAACTACCGTCCCCATACCCTGCCTATCCCAGCCGCCTCGATGCAGGCCCTTCTACATTCAGCCGAGCCCCTCAAGGGTTCAAGGCAGGGTTTCCGCGTACCTTCAGGCCTCATGTTCTCAGACTACTGCAAAATCACACGGGTGCATTTCTGTTTCCTTGGTTGCCACTCTAGATGTTCACTCTTCTGTGAACAAAGACTTGGGCGAGTTAGAGTACAGGCAAAAGTTGGTCTCTGCAAAAGAATATGGATTCCAAACATGATGGGGGTCAAACTGATTGAGCCTGTCCCCTTTCCAAGGCTGCCAGAAAGGCTCTGGAAAGGCCAGCAGTAATCTATTCTACACAGCCACTGCCTTTTAAAAGTTCTGTACTGTTTAAGATGCCTTTAGTCTGTCCTTACTTGTTCCTATTGACATTTTTTGTTATGACATTTCCCCCTTAAGTCTTCTGCAGGTACTTGGGATTTTTCAGTGTGTACTTACACATAGACATTACTATCTTGATATAACATTTTGCCTGTTAAAAGCTTTGAGTGAGGTGCTATTTAATATTTAAGATTTGAAGATTGCAGGTAGTTCACAATGTGACAAAAAGAAAACGCTACACTAAACAATGTAAGGATAAATAAAATAATGCCCATATCAGCAAATATTCAGGTTTCTGCTTTACATCTTTTTTTTTAAACACTTATTTATTTATTTAATTATTTGCCTTGGTGTTTTGCCTGGAACTGGAACTACAGACAGTTCTGAGTTGCCATGTGGGTGCTGTGAATTGAACCCGGGTCCTCTGGAAGAGCAGACGGTGCTCTTAACCGCTGAGCCATCTCTCCAGCCCCTGCTTTACATCTTAAATAATTTAGATCCTATTGCAGTGTCTCCTTCCCCAATTTTTAATGATAATGTGGTGACACGGGGCAGGGAGCTTGAGGGCAAAAGAGAAACATGACTAGGTTCAAGATGACTGGAGGTACCAAAGAGTGTTGTGAAACAACTTTTCCTGGATAAGGAGTAGAAGAATACAGCCATGGCTGGGGGAAAATAAGAAGTCAGATTCTACTTGGTATAATAACCAAAACCTGGAGCCAGATATTGGGGAAAAGCTGAAATATCAGAGAGAGAGAAAAACTTTAGCCACTTCTCACCCAGCCAACTCTCCAGGTCTGTCTCCAGGATTCCTCCAAGTCCAAGTCTCTCCATCCTTAGCCAAAAAGAGAAGTGCCAGGCAAAACTGAACTGCTCCTCCTGTACAGCCTCCCAACTAGCTCACTTCCTGGGTCAACTTTCCTAGTGCTAGTATTAAAGATGTGTGCCTAACACTTCTCTCTGGTAGGCCTTGAACTCTCAGAGGTCCAAACGATTCTCTGCCTCCAGAGTGACCACTCCCTGACCTACCTGGCTTGACTCTGTGAGTTGGTCTGTCCTCTGATATTTCAGACTATTTTTTATTAAATATAAATGTATCACCGCATATCACCTTTGGTTTCAAAAATTAAATTAATAACTAATATAAGATAAACTAGATACAATAAATACAATAACTATATACAATCAATAATGTCTCATTAACAAATTCAAAGAAAATTTATTCTATTTTGGTGAGTTCAAAGGATTGTACCTAATTCACTTTCTATCTAACTTGTATTACCAACTGAAAACTATCTTTTTATTTCTCTCAAACTTATGCATATACTTTACATATATTTGTGAGCTTGTTTTCTGAATCTGTAACTAGGAAAACTATAACTAGCTTGTCTTCAACTCCCTAAAAGACTCAAGAATGAAATAATATTAACTGAGGAAACAGGAAAGACAAGCAAGCAACTTCCAAAAAAATTGTGAAAAATGACAGAAACATCTGGCTGCCTGGACAGTCACCCAAAGGTTCCTTTGCAGAATTGAGGCATCCATCTTTGGCCTATAGGCCTAGAATATCTGAAGGACTTATCTGTGAAGCAGGATATTCTTAAAGATCTTTCTGCCTTGTCTTGGCAAAACTCAGCAATTCTTTCTTGTATGCTTTGCTTGTCCATTTCCGACATCACACTGTCAGCAGTCTAGACAAGAGCACTTTCTTACCCAGCGGCCAACTTTGCCACAAAGAAAGAAAACTCCATATGGAGTTTCTTGGATGCCCATCATCTCTGAAATAGATTGGTGCTGCCAGGAGCAGACATGTCTCATTGTCATAAAAATAAAAAGAACCTTTTTTATTAAATATTTTAAATGCCATATCCTGTTGATTTCTGAAGTAAGTGTTTGAAGATGAGGTTATCTAAAATATATGTTTGACCTTGAAAACATACCTAATATGACTATAAGTTTGATTGTAATGTCTAACTACTAACTTGTATTTCTTTATATCCTAATTAGTTGGTAATAATAACTTTCAAGGACTAGCAGTTTTTATTACATTGTTAGATGAGCTGCATGAACAAGAGTAGAAATACATGTATAATAACAAAATTAATCTCAACTTTGTATCAGTATACACAATTTGTATACAATATACGAAATTTAATTGTTAGTAAAATATTTAAAAATATTTAATTACATTCTAAAAATATTTTCAATAATCTACCCTTATGTACTATTATATCCATTTTCTTTTTATCAGAGTAGATTTAATAATCTACCTTTTTATTTTATCATATTTGTATCCCCCTTTTTTGCCAAATAAGAAGCCTGACTCTAATCTGTTTTGTTCAGCTTTTTCTTAACCATTACCAATAACAATTTGTAATCAAACATCCTAAATAATGATAATTATTCATAACCCACTGAAAGACCAAAAACTACCCACTGCACCTTTTGGGAATGTGTGCATCCTGTTCTTAAATTTACTTCCTCCTGTCTGGAGGTGATAGATTCTTTAGGGGATCTTGAAACAAAAGTTTTGCTTGTCAGGTCATGGGAGAGATAGCTGTGTTATTTGTTGTCCAGTCTCTACATAATGGGAAGGTACAGGGCTTGTCTTAAGTCCTGGCTAGAGTAGTCTATGAAGGTGAACCCCTGAGCAGAGAGGACTTACGATTTGGTCCTGTCATTGGTACTTGTGAAGGGGGAAATTTAGGAGGCCCAGAACAGCTTGACTTCGCTGTTGCCATGAAATGTGGGCCCAAGGGCAACTTGGCTACACTGCTGCCAAGACAGGATTAATAGAAACCAGTCATAAAACAGGCCTGAGTTTACTGGAAAGCAACACCTGCTCCCAGAAAAAGCTATAAAGTGACACCACCCAGGGATGGGCCAGCATCTTAGGAGATGCAGACATTTCAAATATTCCAACCATTAGATAAGATTAGATTAAGATCACCAGATGTCACTGAGCTCAGCATACACCTATTTCCTTTTACCAACATACACCCTTACCAGTGTCAGCCAGACAGGGTTCTGAACACTGGAAATTTCCTTACCCTCCCCCAACTTCTACTATGATAAACAAACAAACAAACAAACAAACAAAAAATCCCTACCCCTCCTGGGTTTAGGATTCACAAGCCCAGAGGAATCCAAGCTTGCACTTAAATAAAGGCTCCTTGATTTGGATTTGGACTCCTTGGTGGTCTTTAGAAGGTCCCTGTGATCTGGGCATAACAGTATGTATTTAGGACCTGAGTTTAAACTGTTATTATTATTGTCAAAAGTTATTTTTATTCTTATCCTCTTTTCCTTGTTTACAACATATTCAATGTT
>PVIH01014981.1:26459-51506 GCA_004025045.1 Sigmodon hispidus
TTTTTTTTTTTTTTTTTTTTTTTTTTTTTTTTTTTTTTTTTTTTTTTTTTTTTTTTTTTTTTTTTTTTTTTTTTTTTTTTTTTTTTTTTTTTTTTTTTTTTTTTTTTTTTTTTTTTTTTTTTTTTTAAACTTTATTTATTTGCCTTGAACTGGAAGTACAGACAGTTGTGAGCTGCCATGTGGGTGCTGGGAATCGAACCCGGGTCCTCTGAAAGAGCAGACGGTGCTCTTAACCGCTGAGCCATCTCTCCAGCCCCTTGAATTTCTTAAAAAAATAATTGAAGGACCTAAGATCAAAGAGATGGATTAATGGGTGAAGCACTTGTCATGTAAGCATGAGGATTTGAATTTGGATCCTTATCACATGTGAAGGGTGTCTATAATCTTAATGTTCCTAAAAAATATGGGAGACAGAGATAGGCCAATCCCCAGAAGTTTGTGGACCAGCTAGCCTGATGTACACAGTACTGAATAGCAGGAAACTCATTTAAAAAAAAAAAAAAAAAGGTGGAAATCAGGAGACAAATAGCTGAGTCTGTCCTACTCTGGCACAGCATGCTTGAGCATACATACACACACACACACATGAGTTCCCCACCCCCCCAACACATGCACACACAATGAACATAAACAAAAAATACTATACAAACCATTCCCTTTTCTTTTAAACACATTAAAATGCTATACACCCTACCTCTAATTCCTCAATGGTTCTTATTTATACTTTCCCTTAAGAAAGCCATGTTGCAGATTTATCAGATTTCAGATGATTCCAGCCAATGCCTTTTGCAATCTGACTATAGTTCTGTGAAAACCTCAAGCAAGAAGCTCCAGCTAAACCCACTTTACCCTGAGAGGAATAAATTATCCTAATCCACCAGAAGTCAGGAAATTTTAAGGCAATGAATAAACCCCAAGAGAGAAGTACTATGGAATTTGTATCTATTTCTCTGATTTCCCACATCAGTCAATATTTCTTCCTGTTTATTTTCTTGACTTTTGATTTTAACACTATTGTGCTTGCAACTGTGTTTGTTATTTGGGAAATTAATGATTGTCTGGCTTTCTTCTGTTTGGCATTCTTTACCTTACATTTACAACACTTTTTTACATATTACTAGTGCTAGTATGCTGTGTTTCTCTCTGCTTTCTACTAGGTCATCTGGAACCAATGGTTTTGGTTGTTCATTTATTTGTTTACTTGTTTTTCTTTATTTTTATTATTTACTTTTTTAATCCATGTATGCCCTTGAACAGGGTCCTTTTCCCCCTACCTCCCCTCCCAGTCACTCACTCACTCTTTTCTCCCAAGGTCACAATGTGGCTTATTTCAACATCCCCTCCATGCAGATCTGCTTCCTCACCACAGCATCAATAATGAGTCAGGTGTTTCACTAGAGGGAGTGGGATCCAAGGTATTTCAGATCCCAAGCTGTTCAGTGGTTGTGGTTTGCAGCTTGGACATGCTTAGATATTTTTTGTTTAAAGTCCACCAATGAGTGAATACATCCCCTGTTTATCTTGCTGAGTTTATGAGACCTTGCTCAGGAGGATATTCTCCAAATCCATCCATTTGCCTGTGAATTTTAGGATATCATTTTTTCTCCTGCTGAGTAGTACTCCATTGTGTAGATGTACCACAGTTTAGTAATCCATTCTTCAGTTGAGGGGCATCTAGGTTGTTTCCAGGTTCTTGCTATTACGAATAATGTTGCCATGAACATAGTTGAGCTAATGCCTTTGAAGTGTGAATGTGCATCTTTAGGGTATTTGCCCAGTAAGTGCCCGGTCTTTTGGGAGATTGATTCCCACTTTTCTGAAAAATTGCCATACTGCATTCCAGAGTGGCTGAACAAGCTTACACTCACACCAACAATGAAGGAGTGTTCCCCTTGCTTTGCAACCTCTCCATCATAGACTGTCATCTGTGCCTTTTATCTTAGCCAATCTAACAGGTGTTAGGTGGTATCTCAAAGTTGTTTTGATTTGCATTACTCTGATGGATAAAGATGTCCAGCACTTTGTAAAGTGCCATTCCCTTTTTAGTTCTGAGCCCTGTTTTTTGATTGGCTTACTCAAGGTTTTGGGCTCTAGTTTCTTGAGTTCTTTATATATTTTAAAGATCAGTCCTCTGTCACTTGTAAGGTTGGTGAAAATCTTTTCCTAGTCTGTAGTCTATTATTTTGTCTTATTAACTGTGTCCTTGGCTTTACAGAAGCTTCTCAGTTTTAGGAGGTCCCACATATTGATTGTTGTTCTTAGTGTCTGTGCCACTGGTGTTATATTTAGGAAGTGTTCACCTGTGCCAATGTATTGGAGGGTATTTCCCCCTTTCTTTTCTGTCAGGTTCAGTATGGCTGGGTTTATGTTGAGGCCTTTGATCCACTTGGATTTCAGTTTTGTGCAGGGTGATAGGCTTGGATCTATTTACATTTTTATACACACTACCGCCCAGCTATGCCAACACTATTTATTAAAGATACTTTTTTTCCACTGAGTATTTTCAGCCTCTTTGTCAAAGATCAGGTGTTCATAGGTTTTTGGGTTTATGTTGGGATCTTCAATTCAATTCCATTGATCCACAAATCTGTTTTTATGCCAGTACCAGGCTGTTTTTATTACTGTGGCTCTATAGTATAACTTGAAGTTGGGGATGGCGATGCCTCTTGAGGTACTTTTGTTGAGCAAAATTGTTTTGGCAGTCTTGGATTTCCTATTATTCCGAATGAAATTGAGTATTGCTCTTTCTTTTTCTTTAAAACTTTAGTATTTATTTATTTATTTATTTATTTGCCTTGGTGTTTGCCTGGAACTGGAACTACAGACAGTTGTTAGCTGCCATGTGGGTGCTGGGAATCGAACCTGGGTCCTCTGGAAGAGCAGATGGTGCTCTTAACCGCTGAGCCATCTCTCCAGCCCCGAGTGTTAGAGTCGGCACCCCAAAATAGAGAGCAAAAAGAAGCTTTAATGAACACGAGCCCGTGGGTCACCAGCAAAAAAGGGAAGCTAGCGACCCCGAGCCCAAGGCTAACAGAGCTTTTTTTTTTTTTAAACTTTATTTATTTATTTGCCTTGGTGTTTGCCTGGAACTGGAACTACAGACAGTTGTTAGCTGCCATGTGGGTGCTGGGAATCAAATCCGGGTCCTCTCGAAGAGCAGACGGTGTTCTTAACTGCTGAGCCATCTCTCCAGCCCCTCCCCCCCCCCAACAGAGCTTTTAAGGGAAGTTCTACGGGGGAGGGAGAATTGGAGTCATCAGGGCTCATCCATCTGGCTAGGTATTCTTTGTGTTCTTCTTCGGAATTTGGGTGGGTAAAGAATTCCAGCACTATCTGAGAGCCCATCTGGTGCTTCCTGGTGTGTGAGCTGAATTCCTGGTGTGGGGCGAGAGCACAAGGCACGGCATTTCTCTAATAAGTTTACAATTAGTTTACAATTTAACAGCACAGATGGTGAGTTTCCTTTTTACAATGGCCCATTCACCGAGTATTGCTCTTTCAAGGTCTGTAAAAAATTGCGTTGAGATTTTGAAGGGAAGTGTATTGAATCTGTAGATTGCTTTTAGTAGAATTGCCATTTTTACTATGTTGATCCTACCTATCCAGGAACATGGGAGATCTTTCCATTTTCTTATATTCTCTTCAATTTCTTTCTTCAGAGATTTAATGTTTTTGTCAAATAGACCTGTTACATCTTTGGTTATAGTTACTCCAAGGCATTTAATGCTATTTGCAGCTATTATAAAGGGTAATGTTTCCTTTATTTCTTTTTTGGCCCTTTTATCTTTAGTGTATAGAAGAGCTACTGATTTTTTTGAGTTAATCTTGTATCCTGCTACATTGCTGAAGTTGTTTATCAGCTGTAGAAGTTCCCTGGTAGAATTTTGTGGGTCACTTATGTATACAATCGTATCATCTGCAAATAAGATAGTTTTACTTTTTCTTTTCCAATTTGTATCCCCTTAATCTCCTTTCACTCTCATTACTTTAGCTAAAACTTTGAGAACTATGTTGAATAGATAAAGGGAGATTGGACATCATTATGTAGTTCTTGATTTTAGTGGGATTGCTTTGAGTTTTTCTCCATTAAGTTTGATGTTGTCTGTCAGCTACTTGTAAATCGCCTTTATTATATTGAGATATTTTCCATTTATTCCTGATCTCTCCAGGACTTTTATCATAAAGGAGTGTTGGATTTTGTCAAAGGCTTTTTCAGCATCTAAGGATATAATCATTTGTTTTTTTTCCTTCAGTTTGTTTATATGATAGATGACATTTACAGTTTTTCAAATGTTTAGCTATCCCTTCATTTCTGGGATGAAGCCTACCTGATCATGGTGAATGATATTTTTTATATGTTGTTGTATACGGTTTGACAGAATTTAGCATCAATATTCATGAGGGAAATTGGTCTGTAATTCTCCTTCTTTATTGCATCTTTGAGTGGCTTAGGAATTAGGGTAATTGTGGCCTCATAAAAAAAAAGTTTGCAGTATTCTTTCAAATTCTACTGTGTGAAACAGTTTGAGAAGTATTGGTAATAGCTCAACTTTGAATGTCTAGTAGAACTCTGCACTGAAACCATCTGGACCTGGGCTTTTTTTTACTTGGGAGGCTTTTAATGACAGCTTCAATTTCCTTTAGGGTTATAGGTTTGTCAAGGTATTTAATCTGATCTTCATTTTATTTTAGTAAATGGTAAACAGTCCAGAAAGCTGTCCATTTCTTCTAAGTTTTCCATTTTTGTGGAGTATAGATTTTCAAAGTATGATTGATGATTCTCTGGATTTACTGGGGGTGTGTTGTTATGTCCCCCTTTTCATTTCTGATTTTATTGATTTGGATACTTTCTCTCTGCTTTTTGGTTAGTTTGGATAAGGGTTTATCTATCTTGTTGACTTTCTCAAAGAACCAACTCTTTGAATCATTGATTCTTTGTATTGTTCTTTTGTTTCAATTGTATTGATTTCAGCTCTAAGTTTGATTATTTCCTGCTATCTGCTCTTCTAGGTGAGTTTGCTTCTAATTGTTCTAGGACCCTCAGCTGTGCTGATAGTTCTCTATTGTGGGATTTCTCTAGGTTTTTCATATAGGCATCTAGTGCTATGAATTTTTCTGTCAAGACTGCCTTCATTGTGTCCTACAAATGGGTATGTTGTGGATTCATTTTCATTAAATTCTAGGAAATCCTTGATTTCTTTCTTAATATCTTCCTTGACCCAGAGGTGATTCAGTTGAGTGATGTTTAGTTTCCATGATTTGGTAGGCTTTCTGTGATTTTTGATGTTGTTGAACTCTAACCTTAGGCCATTGTGATCTGATATGATAGAAGAGACTTTTTCCACTTTTTGTATCTATTGATATTTGCTTTATGACCAATTATGTGGTCAATTTTAGGGAAAGTTCCATGTGGTGCTGAGAAATATGTATATTCCTTTGCGTTTGGGTGGAAGCTTCTGTAAATATCTATTAAATCCATTTGCATCATAACTTCTGTTAGACTCCTTATTTCTCTGTTGAGTCTCTTTCTTGTTGACCTATCCATGGGTGAAAGTGGGGTATTGAGGTCTCCCACTATTAGGGTATGAGAGTTCATGTCGGATTTGAGCTTTAGTATTGTTTCTTTTACATAGATAGGTGCCTTTATATTTCAGGTTTAAATATTCAGGATTGAAATCTAATCTTGCCCCAAGGATCCAGTAATACAACTTCTGGGTGTATACCCTAAAGACACACAGTAGTACTCCAAAGGCATTAGCTTAACTATGTTCATAGCAATATTATTCATAATAGCAAGAACCTGGAAACAACGTACATGCCCCTCAACTGAAGAATGGATTAACAAACTCTGGTACATCTACACAATGGAGTACTCAGCAGTAAAAAAAAAAAAAAAAAAGATATCCTAAAATTTTCAGGCAAATGGATGGATTTGGAGAATATACTCCTGAGCAAGGTATCTCAAACCCAGAAAGATAAGCAGGGGATGTACTCACTCATTAGTGGATTCTAAACAAAAAAGCAAGAAGCAAAGCATGTCCAAGCTGCAAACCACAACCACTGAACAGCTTGGGATCTGAAACACCTTGGACTGACACTTTGGATCCCACTCCCCCTAGAGGAACACCTGACTCAGTCTCGTTGTTGGGGGTAGAAAACTGGATCTGCCAGGAGTGGATGCTAAACTGAGCAATATTGTGACCTTGGGACCTCCTGCCCATGCCAGGGGCCAGATGGGGAGATGTGGAGAAGAGAGAGTGACCTGATGTGGTAGGAGGGGGAAGGGACCTTGAATAAGGATATACACCGATAGAAAATGTGACCTTATTCATAATAATAAGAAAAAAGGGATTGAATGGAGATTAAGGGGATACAACTTGGGAGAAAAAAAAAAAAAGAAATCTCATCTGGACCAATTTTTCCTGAGATGAATGAGTAATGTCCATCCTGGTCTCTTTTAATTGATTTTAATTTGAAATCTACTGTTTTAGATATTAGGATGGCAACCCCAGCTTGTTTCTTAGGACCATTTGACTGGAAAATCTTTTCCCAACCCTTTACTCTGAGCCTGTGTCTGTCTTTAAGGTTGAGGTGTGTTTCTTGTATGCAGCAGAAGGATGGTTTATGTTTTTGTATCCATCTTGTTAGTGTATGTCTTTTTATAGGTGAGTTGAGTCCATTGATATTAAGGGATTTTAATGACCACTGATTGATACTTCCTGTTATTTTTGGTGGTGGGTTGTATGTGTTTCCTTTCTCTGGGTTTTTTTTCTGTGGAATTATTGTTTGTGGTTTCATGGGTGTATCTGGGATCCTTAGGTTGGAGTTTTCCCTCTAATGCTTTCTGAAGGGCCAGATTTGTAGATAGGTATTGTCTAAATCTGACTTTGTCATGAAATACCTTGTTACTCCATCTATGGTGATTTATAGTTTTGTTGGGTACAGTAGTCTAGGTTGGCAGTCTTGCTTCTTTCAGTGTCTGTATAACTTCTGACCAAGCCCTTCTAGCTTTCATTGTTTCCATTGAATAGTTACGTGTTACTCTGATGGGTCTGCCTTCATAGGTAAGCTGGCCCTTTTCTTTTGCAGCTCTTAAAATTTTTTTCTTTGTGGCTTGATTATTATGTGGCCTTTTTTTGGGGGGGAGGGGAGTCAAATGTATTTGTTGTTCTGTAAGCTTCCTGTATCTTTATAGGCATCTCTTTCTTTAAGTTGTGAATGTTTTCTTCTATGATTTTACTGAATCCATTATCTGTGCCTTGGAGCTGGAATTCTTTTCCTTCTATTCCCTTTATTCTCAGGTTATGTCTTTTCATGGTGTCCCAAATTTCCTGAACGTTTTATGTTATGGCTTTTTTGGTTTTAGTGTTTTCTTTGAGTGATGTATCTATTTCTGCTATTGATTTTTCCACTCCAGAGACTCTCTCTTCCATCTCTTGGATTCTGTTGTTTATGCTTGTGTCTGTAATGCCACCTCTTTTCTTCAGGATTTCTATTTCCACCTTTGCCTCATTTTGTGCCTTTTTTATTGCTTCTATTTCAGTTTTTAGTTCCTAGAATGTTTCTTTCATTTTTTGGTTTTCTTTTTCTTGGTTTTCTCTCCAGGATTTGTTCATATCTTCCAATTTTTTGTTTGTATATTCTTCTGTTTCTTTAAGGGAATTTTTTGTATCCTCTTTGAAGGCTTCAATAATCTTCATAAAGATGTTTTTGCTGTTGTTTCCTTCTGATTCCTCTTCATTGCTCTGTTCTGGTCTTGTAGTTGTAGGACCAACAGTTTCTTCTGGTGTTGCCTTGTTGTTCTTTATATTGTTATATGTATTTTTGCACTGGCATCTGCCCATAGCTTTAGTGGTTCACAATTAGTCAACTCCTAGTCAGTTTTGGCTAGAGGGCTTTTGTGTCTCCTGTCTGCTCTGAGCAAGGGGTCTGTGTGATCTTTGACTCTGCTCTTGACAGAGGACTTTGTTTACAAGGCCCTCAGTCCTTGTCTGATGAGGCAGTTCACCCTGGCATTGGGGCCCAGCTGGGCAGGGCCTATGGCCTTCTGCTAGGATGAGTCTGAGATCAGACCCTGTGGTGTGAGCCCGATCCTGGAGAGGAATTCTCCAGACTGTGTTGCAGGGGGTAGGAACGGCTCACCTTGGACTCCACTGAGTTTTAAAGCCCTCAGTCCTCTTGTTTTTCTTTCTAATGGCAATTGTGTTAGGGATTCTATTGCTGTTAAGAGACACCAGAACCATAGCAACTCACATAAAGGAAAACATTTAATCAGGGCTGGCTTACAGCTAAGAGGTTTAGTCCATCTTCATTACAGCAGTACATAGGCAGACATGGTACTGGGAAAGGAGCCAAGAATTCTTCATCAGCTGGCTAGGGAGCAGGAAGAGAGTGATATTTGACATAGCTTGAGCACTTGAAACCTCAAAGTGACACACTTCCAACAAAACCTAACTACTACACCTCCTAACAGTGCTACTCCCTATGAGCCTATGGGGGCCATTTTCAGTCAAACCATTACAACTGTAAATCAACTAGTAACACCAAACTGTAGTGGCTTTTTAAAAGTCAGTTCTTTTGTGAAAGTCAGGGTTAGGGTTAGAGAAAGAGTTAGAAGATAAGAAGTCAGTATGTCAGCATCAACATTTAATTCTGATTTTGTCACAAAAGAGTATACATCAAAGAACACAAGATGAGTGTATTCTAGAAGAACTACTACTTTAGGAATAATACTTGTTTAATAACAATTGGATGAGGCATATAGTAAAGGCCGAAAGAAGGTAGGTATTCACACAACTTCTGCAGGCAATCTTATAATCATAGATATCAGGCCTCAATTACATATTTCTCAATTCAAATAAAATTTCAAAAAGAAATTATTAGATGTCATAAAAACAAATGTTTAAGGTTTGATATCATTTTATTACTGCTATTGAATATTGAAATTTCACACCATGACTACATTTTTACAAATCATTGTATTTAGTATTGGGGGTATGTGACAAGCATATGGGTATCAGAAAATAATTTTATGGAGCCAGTTCTCTTCTTTCACCTTAAATGTATTTAGAAAGTCTAACTTAGGTCACCAGGCTTGCAACACAAGAACTTTTACCTAATAAACATCTTGCCAGCCTGAAGAGGACAAATTAAATCTGAAAATTTTATTAGCTTCCTACATTTTTTTTTCAGTTATAAAAACAGGTGGAATTGGCAATGGATATTTCATATGATTTCAATGAACAAGGCTCATGGAACGGAACTTCATCTGAGAAAAAAAAGAATTTCATTGCATCAGAAGATCATGGGCAGAAAATTCTAAGTGTACTACAGAGTTTTAGAGAACAGAATATCTTTTATGATTTCAAAATAGTCATGAAAGAAGAAATAATCCCATGTCATCGTTGTGTGTTGGCAGCATGCAGTGATTTTTTCAGGTAATCTCTCTTCATCTGTGCTTTATTTTTTGTATATGGAAAATTACATTGTATTTTATAACTATACTCACTTCCCCCTGCAAATGCTATAATAATTCTTAATTCTTAATAAAAATGCTTAACCAGAACTAGTTTACTAATTGTGTTTAAATAGAGAATCTTAAGGTACAGCTATAAAAATAGGTCTTCCCATGATACCATCTCCAGCATTCTTTAAAAATTAGTTCCTTGAATTATTCTGGGCTGCAGTTGAGTCAGCTTTGAAATGACAAGTTACACAAAAATAGAAACTGAGTTTAAAGCAAATGACCAAGAAGAAAATAATTTTAGTTGTGTCCATGGCGCATCTCAGGGAAGGAACTCTAGCCTTCCACATGTGGTAGCTTATGCCTATAATATATCTCAGCACTGAGGAGGCTTAGGAAGGAAAATTGCCTAGATGATAGTGGGTTTCTGATGTATTATCATAGTACTGTGGCAATTGTCTCCTGGCCAGTAGACAGACAGGAATTTTTTGCTGACACCCTGCAGTCAGTCAGCTCTCCTAGTTATACTACAGTAAACTCAAATCCTCACATCAGTACTCTGCATTATGTCCAGTTTTGGAATAAAAACTAAGGATTTTGCTCTCTCAACAAATTAACAGGGTAGGATTCAATATATGAAGCAAAATGAAAATTACACTATTATGACTTTTTAAATTGGGGACTGAACACAGGACCTATTGCTGTTCCCTTTTTAATCATTAATTCAAAACCTGATTCCTATAAACATGTAATTTGAGACCTGCTATACTGTCATTATTGTAAATTTTATAAGCTAGACTTTATTTAGCAAGCAGTTCTTGTCATTTGCTACTGACTAAACACCTGCCTGTGTGAGGTTTTGCTTTGAATTTGGAGCTCAGTACTGCACAATGTCCTTGACCAGGGAGGCTTCAGCTGCCTTGAATTAGCTGTTTGCTTACTTAACTATAATGTTCCTTCTCTGCTTTTTCCTTCTTCATATACTATTAGGCATTTTTTGAACTATATTGTGTCCCCCAATATTAGACTCCACCTTTACCTTCACTCCTCCTTTTGAACACAGCTTATCTTCAAGTAACCTTCTTGTGTCCCTTATTCTTATAAATATGTTCTTTTGTTCACAGGCACCTGTCTGTGATTAAACACTTAGTTTCTTAGTATGTATGCTCTAATATAAATCCCAGATCTACTGCTTACTAGTCATGTGACCTTAAGTAAATCACTTACATTCAGACCTAGATCTCCTCACTACTGATAAGGAAATTAGAAAAATAAAAATAGGAATTAATACATAGGGTCATTCTTCTGGGGTTATAAATTAAGTAATGTATAAGTAGTTAGCATATTGTATTGTACATTCAGTTAGTGTTAGTCAATAAAGTTCTTGCTTTGTAATGTAGCAAAACACAGAATGATTCCATTCTGTGCATACAGTTTGATTTCCCTGGAGTGTTTTCAAGCTAATACAAGAAGTTCTTGTAGCCATTTGAATTTATAATCCTCTGCTCTTATCAAACTTATTTTTAATTGAATATGTTAGCATGCTAATTGTTTGACAGTTTTTTTACATGTGTTTAATGTATTCTGGTTATTCTCTACCCCTTCTTCTTTCCACCTACACCAATGCCCCTTCCTCCTCAGCCTGTCCCTTCTCAGTGATGACATTTTTGACTGCTTGTGTGACTGCTGGATTAGGCATTTAGTATTTTGTACAGCTTATTCATATTTTTTTCTCTCAAGTGACTTAATGCTGTGCAGATGGGCAGTTATCAATTATAAATATAAATAATTTTATAAGGTGTAGGAAATAGGGCATGTCACAGCAGAACCTCATATTCTCTCCTCTTTCTTTAGTTTTCTGAGTCTACTTTTCATCTTTAAAATTAATATTTGAATAGAATAATAGTTTCCATTTTAAATGTTAAACTGTTTTAAATAGCAGAAATGACCATCTCTTTACTGAATTTTGTTAAATGAATATATAGCTCACATAAAATTATGTACAAATATGGCTAGAAATTTAATCATTTATACTTTTAAGATGAAACATTAATTCATAATATTTGTAGTTTGATAAAATAAACTACATTGCAAGAATATTATAAAATAAAAATGTCAGAAAAATATGAACTTCATAGCAAAAATTATAATTAAGATGTAAAATCAAGGAAGTGAAAAGGGATCTTACAAAAACTACTCAGGATAACATGACAAATCTGAGATAAATGCCAACTGTTTAAAAAGTATAGAAATTTGATCTTAAATGTATCTTCTGCAAGGATATAGAAGCTGATATCAAGTTTAAAAGTATGTAAGACCCAGGGACTGGAGAAATAGAAATAGACAAACACCATCTGCTCTTCTAGAGGACTCCAGTTCAGTTCCCAGCATTGATATGGTAGGTCACAACAAGCTGTAACTCCAGTTCCAGTGTATCTGATTCCATATGCTATTCTTCAGAAGCATTAGGAATATAGTTGTGCACACCTAAACATGTAGACAAACCACCAGTACACAAAAATATAACCTTGATAGGTAGATAGGTAGATAGACAGACATGTGGAGAGAGGTAGGCTATCTACTAGGAAACATTTGATATCTTAAAATAATAGTAGTTAATACTTTGCAATAATTAAGTCATTTAATTCTTTTTACTTTGCAAGTAATTTTGCTGAAAGTCATGTGATTTTCTTGATATGTAACGAATTATTTTGTAGCATACTAATAATCCTTTAGTAGCTAAAATAATGAATCATTTAGAATTTCCCATTACAATGCAAATTAATATTTTAATTCATTTTTCAGATATATTAGCCATGCTTTTTTCTCTTCTTTTGTTATCCATATATGATATAGGAAAATAGTAAACATTAACAAAATGCCTTTTGTGTTTATTACTTTTTTTAAAAAAACTTCCTGCTGGTTGCATAGTCAATAAATGAAGAAGTTGAATTCTCACTGAGATAGTTATTTCTAGGGGCCATGAACTTAATATTGCATTGAACCAATAATATAGTACGTAGATATATAGATACCTATATAATATAATCATTGCTCTTTGGTGTTTCTAAACTGGCATACATGGTTGTTGGAGGTCCTTGTGTAACATATAGCACATACATATTTTTTCTCACTACATTTACTTGGCTTTGTATTAAGAATTATTGAGTAGTTTTATAAAAAGTCTATCATTTCTTTTCTTTATTTATTTGAAAGACCTCATCTTATTCTTCAGGTAGAGCCTGTGCTCACTAATGGATTTATTTACTCTCTGCAAAGGCTCTAAGCAAAAAGTCAACCCCCACACCACCAAGTACAAACAAGTACTTAGATATGTATGGCACAGGTATAGCACACAAAATATTTGTCTTAGTTGTTTTGCTACTGCTGTGGTGAGACAGCAAAATAACTTGTAAAGTATCTAATTGGCCTTAGAGTGTCACAAGGTTAGAGTCTCATGTTGGCAGTGGGAGAAAAGCTGAACAGCTGAGAGGTCACAGTTTAATCCACTCTTTATAAACCTCTGATCTCCCCCACTGACACACCTCCATAGGCCACTTTTCTAATCCTTCCCAGATTGTTCCATCAACTGAATACTGTAAACTGAAACTTGAGCCTATAAGGTCATTCACATTCAAACCACCTCAGTAGTAGTTGTTGGTTTTGCACATGAGAAGAGACACACATTCATATTACCAAGGCTACAGGAGGGTTTAGTTAAGAGAGTTCCCAGGCGGGTACAGAAGCAGAGAAGCAAGACAGGAGAGAGAGCAGCCATAACATGGTGCCTCTTTTTAAGAGAAGGGGTATGCACGGGTTTACGCAGCCACGCCCAGGGGCGTGCCTCCGTACGAGGTGCATCCCACTGGAGCCATGTTGGCTCAATCACGTGGAGTGCCAGGAATAATACAGTAGTTTTGATAATATCAGCACAGATGCAGGCTTGTATGAAACAAGGATCATCAGTAAATTTTATTCTCTGATATCTCCAAAGAACCTGTAATTTTTTTCTCTTCTTAGTTTAAGATAGTTCCAATCTCTTAATTTTAATTTTCAAAATTGCCTAATTATTCAAATTTGGGGAATAGTCTATCTCTCAGTGGTTGCTACCACGAAAACATAGGTTTAGCTTTTTTTTTTTTTTTCTGGCTTTGTGTGACTTAGTTTTTGGATATTACATTCCTTTGTCTCTTTTACAGCATGAACGTCCATTTCCCCAGAGAACCATACAAAATTATTGGTGGCAATAGGCCTCTTACTGTATTCTGTGTTTGATAATAAATTTTTGAAACCTTAAACATTGTTAAACTTTATTTGCCTTGGTGTTTGCCTGGAACTGGAACTACAGACAGTTGTTAGCTGCCATGTGGGTGCTGGGAATCGAACCCGGGTCCTCTGGAAGAGCAGACAGTGTTCTTAACTGCTGAGCCATCTCTCCAGCCCCACCTTAAACATTGTATGTTGAGAAATTTTACTTGTCACAGCTGCAATTAATATGCCTTTGAAGAAAGCTGAGTTGTGTAGAAGAACTAACCATTGTATAAAATATGAACCACCTTACAGCCTTTTTTCATTTTCTACTGTATCTCAGCTATATTGTATAAGGTTTTAATATGGAAATTACATAATATGCCATCAGATGAGTATTATGGCATATAATTATCTTAAGTATTAAAATAGTTCATTAGGATGCCATTAATTGTGATTTTATAAATGTACTTTAAATGAACTAGAGAATAAAGAAGCATCTGTATAGTAATATTGAGAATAATTGTAAAATAAAATACTCATGTTTATCTGTGCTTCTTTGTTCTTTATTTTTTCAGGGCTATGTTTGAAGTACATATGAAAGAAAGAGATGAAGGAAGTGTTACCATTACTAACTTGTCCTCTAAAGCAGTAAAGGCGTTTCTTGACTATGCCTATACAGGAAAAGCAAGAATAACAGATGAAAACGTGGAAATGTTCTTTCAGTTGTCATCCTTTCTGCAAGTTCCCTTCCTGTCCAAAGCTTGCAGTGACTTTTTAATAAACAGCATCAATCTCTTCAATTGTTTGCATTTGTTATCTCTGTCAGACAGCTATGGTTCTACCCAATTATTTAGTCAAGCTTTATGCTTTGTACAGCATCACTTTTATTTGTTGTTTAAATCCAGAGAGTTTTTAGAGATGAATGTTGGAGTGCTCCAAAAGTGTCTGGAATCAGATGAGTTAAATGTGCCCGAAGAAGAAATGGTCCTGAAGGTTGTTATCACATGGATTAAATACAACTCAGAGTCCAGGAGAAAGCACCTGCCTCACTTGATTACAAAAGTAAGGTTGCATCAGTTATCAGAGGACACACTTCAAGACTATCTGCTCAGTGAGGAGTGTTTACTCAAAAGCACAAATTGTTTTGACATAATTGTGGATGCCATTAAGTGTGTGCAAGGTTCTAGTGGCCTCTTTCCTGATGCTCGACCATCCACAACTGAAAAATATATATTCATCCATAAAACTGAAGAAAATGGAGAAAATCAGTATACATTTTGCTATAATATAAAAACTGACTCATGGAAAATACTGCCACAGTCACATCTGATTGATTTGCCAGGATCTAGTCTGTCTAGCTATGGAGAGAAAATATTCTTGACAGGGGGTTGCAAAGGGAAGTGCTGTAGGAAGGTTCGACTTCATGTTGCTGAGTCTTACCATGATGCCACTGACCAGACCTGGTGCT
Source organism: Sigmodon hispidus (assembly GCA_004025045.1). Lineage (NCBI taxonomy): Eukaryota > Metazoa > Chordata > Mammalia > Rodentia > Cricetidae > Sigmodon > Sigmodon hispidus. Next base: position 41,642 of record PVIH01014981.1, read on the forward strand.
ACTGTCCAATCAAAAATGAATTTTCCTTGGTTTCCACCATGAAAACTCCAAGAACTATGCATATATCAGTCATGGCTCTCAATCGATTATTTGTTATAGGTGGAAAGACTAGAGGATCCCAGGACATTAAAAGCCTCTTGGATGTTGAATCCTATGATCCACTATCCAAACAGTGGACATCAGTTAGTCCTTTACCCAGAGGGATTTATTACCCAGAAGCTAGTGCATGCCAGAATGTCATTTATGTTCTTGGATCTGAGATAGAGATTGCAGATGTATTTAACCCATCACTTGATTGTTTTTTTAAATACAATGCTACAACTGACCAGTGGTCTGAACTGGTAGCCGAGTTTGGGCAATTCTTTCATGCTACTCTAATTAAAGCTGTCCCAGTAAACTGTACCCTGTATATATGTGATCTTTCCACTTATAAGGTATATAGTTTTTGTCCTGATACTTGTGTTTGGAAAGGAGAAGGCTCTTTTGAATGTGCAGGTTTTAATGCAGGTGCAGTTGGGATTGAGGATAAGATTTACATATTAGGTGGAGATTATGCACCAGATGAAATCACAGATGAGGTGCAAGTTTACCACAGCAGCAGGTCCGAATGGGAAGAGGTATCACCAATGCCAAGAGCCTTAACTGAATTTTACTGCCAAGTTATTCAGTTCAACAAATATAGGGACCCATGGTTGTCTAATCATTTGTAAAAATATTTGCATGAGTGGTCTAAAATGATGCCTAGAATTAATAAAACAATATATCTTAGCACAATAAAACATTCCTTCTCTTGAAGAATGATAATAGATATATGTTATCTGTAGTCAATTCCTAGAAAATTAAAATACAAAATACATACTCCCAAAGTTATATTGAGTATAATTTAATATTGAATAACCCAGAATACTTAGAATTTTCTTATATAAGTAAAAATTACTGTTTGGCCCTTTGACTTTAAGGTAAAAGATGGCAAATAAAGTAAAATAGTGTTCATAAATGTGTACCATGTAGAAGGGAGAAATCTCTTGAGGAAGTGAAAATGGCTTATATACTGTCACATCGTGTGACATGAAGATAAATTAGAAATAAGTGAACAGCTCACATTGACCATTTTAAAAATTGTTGAATCCCCATCCTTTTCTGCCTACTGGTTAAATGATTTTATTTTACCTTTACTGTGTTCAGTAACTTTCTGAAATACATTTCTCCACCCTTCTGGTCAATATACTAAGAATAGTTTGGCTTTACTATTGTGGTATATAATATTATGTACAGGTAATAAGCCACTGTGATTAATATTTTTTAAATAGTGGCTTATTTGTTTTCAGTATCATTTTGAGACTCCGCTTTTAGTAACATAATAGCTCACATTTTCTTGTTCAATTTTGATAATTAGCATTTTTACTTAATTAGCATCCTAAATTGTACCAAGCTTGCATGTATCCTTGCAATCTGAAATGGTACTTTTATAATGTTCTTTCTAAATCATTAGTGCCTGCTTCCCCAACATAAAGGATATAGAAATGTTTTTATCTTTAAAAAAAAATAAAAATTTATCTCTAGAGAAATTAGTCATTATAAAGTAGTGAATTTCTTTATGGCCTTTTTATACATGTTTGTTATTATACTTTAGTTTCTATTGCTCTCTCCCACTGCCTCCACCTGTCACCCAAGTCCTACTTTAGCTGGTTTCTGCCAGACAGTCCCCTTTTTGCTTTCAGGCCTCATGCATATCATTACCCTTTCTTCTCCTCCGTTAAGATCTTTTTCTTCCTTCAGAATTGTCTTTCTACTTCCATGTCTCACAAGCATATACCATATACACATGCAAATTCAGAAACAAAGCTAGATTCAGCATGCGAGAAAGCATACAATTTTTGTCTTTCTGGATTTGGCTAATTTCACTTAGCATATTGACCTCTAGTCCCACCTATTTTTCTGCAGATGTCCTGACTGCATTTTTAACAGCTGACTATAATTCTATTGTGTATATATACCACATTTTCTATATTCATCTATTAATGTTCATCTAGGATGATTCTAATATCTGAGACTCTGATAACCTGGCTGATGTGAAAAGGGTGCAGCAATAAGCATAAATGTTCACTCAGAATTATTTGTGTGAAAACAGGCACTGCAGTAAGATTCCAGGGTTTAATAAATATCTTACCAGTTTCCTGCCATTATCTAATTATAAAACACTATTTTTTTTTTTACAAATTCAGTAAATTATTCTAAGAGAATCACTCAAAACAAATGAGAGGACTTCTGATATCAATAGTTTCAAAATCTTTATGTCGGCTTCAATCAGAGCAGGACTGTTCTTGTTCCTGAGCAAGGTCGTTCTGCTGTTCAAGAGGCATGCTTATTTAACTGCTGTAAAAGATAGTGCTATTTAAAGTTTGAAGACCCCTAATTTACATCTCAAGAGAATTAGTGTGGTGTAGGAAATTATAAATATTTGTGGTAACTGTAGAGTTAAACTTTACCTACATGAAAGTTACTTGATTTTATCACATATATGCAAATACTAATGTCAGATGTATTTTCAAAGTATATTTGCATACAGCAACAAAATTAGACTATCAGGTATCAGACACAGGGTATTCAGTATAATCAGTAGCTCTTTTAAGCACATAGAGTGTTGGCTATGCACTTTTCTTTGTGTACTTAGAAAAACGTCAGGATGTTTCTCTGGCATTGAGAAAGCCAGTAACAGTGAATTACCTATGTTAAGTATTTTTCTTAGTGATATATGCTTAAATAGTTATCAGTAAATCTAGGAATTACTCACTTCTTGTAGGGGGGAGACTATTAAAACAACCCCCTCTCAACAGTGTTACATTATCTAACCCATTTTATTCTTGCTATTCTCTATGGGAATATCTTTTGACATCAAGACCCAACTGGTCTACTTTGGATTTGTTGACTTTAATTATGCTGGTTTGGAACCTTAGTTATATTATTGTGTTTACTTTTTAAACATGTTCATTTCTTGCCATGCCTATATATCTATGCCTTGTGCTTTTTTTCCAGTTGTCATTATGAAGAAAATACTATGTCTACTCGTAAAACCTAGCCTTTTTGAATTTTTTATCACTACAATAATCTTGGCTCCACTAATGTCTAATTTTTATTTCCACATCATGCTTTCTATTTCATCTGATAGGGAAAAATAGTTCTATGTTCAGAATCTCAAGGACTCTGTCCACACTGGACCCTTTGTTTTATGACTAAACTGGTACATCCAGTGGTCTTGCAGTGGCCTAGCTACCTAAGAACATAATTAATCACTCTGGTTCTCTTCATTCTGGTTTTGTAGTATGCAAATCTCTGTGATCTTTGAGGTCTATTCTCAGAATATAGCATCTTTTTATGATGTCTTCCTTTATCTCTCTCTTTTTTTTTAAAGTCAATTTTTCTTTCATGTTGGCTTTGAAACAAGACTATATGTAATGGCCAGATAATTGAGTTCACTATTTAGACTGCTGTCATTCCTGTGTGTGCGTGTTGGGGAGATTGTTTAACATTTCTATATCCATTATTTTTTATCTTGCTTTACCTCATTAGGAGTTTGCATCCAGAAATATTTAAATATTTTGCTAAAAATTGAAACTATATATCTAGCATTAAATATTAAAAGAATTATTTAGCAAAGAAAATGAATTCAGAATTAATGAACATTTTTTTGTGATCTTTAAATAAGTTAAAATGCAGTACACCCTTGTTCATGTAGTCTTGAGGAAGAGTATTTGTGTAATTAAAATTAAAACCCCATAACATTCAACTCTGTATTGATAAGGAAAGAAATACTTACCACAGCAGTGTCCATTGTATTAGCTGAAAGCTGGATTATTTGAAGACAACCACACATTGCAACAGAATTTTATTTTTTCATATGCTAAGAAGAATTGAATTTGTGTTCATTTTGTTTGGCTCAAGAATACATTTGATTGACAAAGTCTAATACAGATAGATCTGTTCAATATTTTGATATTTGGAAGCAATAAATATTGTAATGATTACATACAGACTGGAATATAGAATTTTTCTTTGGCATCATTGTCCTCAGATTGACTGAATCCATTGTTCTGGAAACTTTTTTCTTGTATTTGAAATTATAGTATGTGTTTTAGAAACGTCTCCAAGAAAGCAACTCCAGAGGATATGGAGCCCTTCAAAATAAGTGCTAGACTTTACAGGAAAGCAGACCACTCTTAACTATTAAAAAAAAAAAAAAAAAAACAGTAATTGCACTTTATAAAGTCCTAAGGGTGAGACTATTGCTAAAACATCTTAACTATTCTGATTTCATTTTGTTTATATACTTGAGATTTTTTAAAATAGAACTTGATTTTATTGAAAGAAAATTTTCTTTTTCCTTCTTCTCTCACTCCTTTTTTTTCTTTCCTTCCTAATACCATTGAGGAAGAAAATCTGAGTAAAAACAAAAAGACAAGAACAAAAACTTCTATGAATTGTTATTTTCTTGACAAAGTACTTATATGAAGAGAGGTAGTGATTTATATATTAAAATTTAAAGTATGTTTGTAGATTACACTTGATGACTAATGCCTACTCAAATTCATACCAAAATAATTTAATTAAAGGATGATACTATTGTTCATTTACAAAATGTTAACTCTTCTAAATTAGAGGTGTACATTCAAAGTAAAAAAAAAATAATCTTGGAATAAAATATGAAGAAAATCTAACAATTATTTCAGATACATTTTTTTTTTTTTTAGATTTTATAGTTCAATGCCTTCAAGGATAAAGAATTTCTATACTATTCCTAAAAAGTTACTTTAGAAAGTGCTGCTATCACTGAAAGTAACTTTACCAACTGTGATGAGAACTTCAATTCTTGTTTTAAAGATGGCTGTAGTATCACAAGTGAGACTCTGAGCCACATATTGAGGGGGAAGGCTGAAATATCAGAGAGAGAAAGCACCACAGTCAGTTCTCACCCAGCTGTCTTGCAACTTCTTCAGCCTCCCACCTGGTCCCTTCTGCCAGTTGCTTCTTCCTCTGCCTGATTTCTAAGAGCCCTTATATACCCTATCTCATCCAGGTTAGGATTCAAAGCGTCTAGCCTTGAACTCACAGAAACAGAATAAGTTCTGTCTCTAGAGTTGTGGGATAAAGGATGTTGGTCACCACTCCCTGCTTTCCCTGTGCTGGAATCAAAGGTGTGTGTGGCTGACTCTTCTATTTTTGTATTCAAGGTTTAAGAATTTCCTGAGCTTTCTGCCTAGGATTTGACTGTGTGCTCTCTCTCCAATATTCAAGTTTTATTAAATATATAGTATATATCCACAGATGGCCCATAGGTTAAGAGCACCATCTACTCTTCCACAGGCAGGATTTAAATAATTTTTGTTTTTAGATACATTTTTCAAAATTTTAAATATACTTCTAAAAGTAGCAGTTACATTATTAAGAGAAGGTCAATTTGCTCAGATCAATATAAACTATCCTTATTATAACAGCATGACTTTTCATAGAACAAAGCCATAATTTTATAGTTATCAACTATAAGACTTTATTTACCTCATTAACTTTGAGAACATTTTGAACCATACAGATCTAACTTAACAAATTGTGCTATTTTCTTAAGAGTAATGAAGTTGCTGAAATAACTCAGTACAGTTCTCTATTAATAAGTATCACACTAAATATTTCTTTATATTTCTCTTCTACCTGGAAGCTCACAGAGACTGAGACATAGATAGGTTCATCATTTCAGGACTTAGTAATTAGCACTGTTCTTATCAGAAATTGTTCTGATAAACTAATTATATTAAGCAATTCATATATATAAATGGTTCTGGGCTGGACTTTCTGGTCTAGTCTCAAGGTTTGGACCCACAGTCTCCCTAGGTACACATGCAGTCCCACAGAATCACATAGACACTTGTATTATTTTTACACTGATTGACCTAGGGCCTATATAACTTGCTAGCTCCTTCGTCTGAACTGAACCCATCTTGTTCAGCCACACAGCTCAGTACCTTTTCTCGTAGCAGCATTTCAGCTTCTTTCCTCTGTGTCTGCTGCCATTTCCTTGTCATGTCTGTTGTCATGTCTGTGGCAGCTCTCTCTGGTGGCCCTCTGACATCTGTTTGGCCTCTGTGTCTGCTCTGAGATGTTCCTGAGTTTTCTTAGTCTGGTAGCCCTGCCCACACTTCCTGTTTGCCTTTGACCAATCACCTTTTTATTAAATCCATAGGTGGGACAAATATTTACAACATGACCAACATAATCCCACTACATGTAAACAAAATGTATTTATCAGTTATATCATGACTGAATGTGTCTGATTCTTTTATACTTTTGGAAAATTGTTTCCTGAAGGTAATGTTATAGATTCTTTCCTAATGGTGATGTTAGAGCTTCAAAGTAGTTCTTTGCTTATTTTTCAGATAGTTGATGATTATTTTTCATATATCCTAACCATAATAGTAACTATAACAGCTAATTCTTTGTTTCCTTTAAGTGGCAATAATGGGTAAGACACTCAGTACAAATTCCATTAATACAGTTGCAGCACTCATTTTTAAGTGTGATTGCTTCAATGATACTTTTTCCATTTGGGGGAAGTAACGTCCAATGCTATTACACAGGTAACTTATTTTATTTCTCTGTTCATTAAGAGTGGAGTGTCTGCCATATGCTATGCGAAATAAACTCAGCATTCTTTCAGGTTAGTATTAACCTTAGTAATTGTGTAGTAAAATATGTTTGTGTATGATATCTTGATCATGTCATCCCCAATTTTCCTGCTGCATCTCCATCTATAATCTACCCAAGAATATGTCCTTCCTGCTTCATATTCACTCTTTTTAAAAAATAATTCACTGAACATAATGTTCTCTACATGCTCATGAGCAGCCTATCAATGGTCACAGTCCTGAAAGAAAAATTAGCATCCTTTGCCAGTAACCAGCAATTGCCTCCACTTGTGCAGGTAATCATAGCTGCAGTGAGTTCCTGAGTGCAACTACCATGCCTCCAGGTCTTACTTTCTTTGTGCTTTCTCTTCCACATTTTCTGAGTCCTTTGAAATTTTATAGTATCTAATTTAGGGATACACACTCAACAAGCACTTATTCTCAGTATTTAGCTCAGTAACAGCTACTTAGTGCAAAAAAAAAAAAACAAAAAAAACTGTGTTGAGTGCAGCACTGATCTATTGATATAAACAAATACTTAGAAGGTAATTTAACATGTATTAGCAAAACATTAGTATTAGGTCTCTGATCCCAAGCCACAGACTTTTGATCAAGTATAGTACCAGGCATGAATTACCTCGTGTATAACAGACCTCAACATCACTAAAAATGCAGTTTGTTACCTTTATAAGTGTCATACCACTATTGTATCTGAAGGCATGGCTTTCCTGGCAGATCAGCACTATAACATGTGATGCCCACTCCTGAATAAGTTAACTCATGAATTTCCTCCTTTAGCAAGAAACCTAACCCTTTCTAAAGAGGAAGTGGCTTAGTTTATCTTCTGGTTGCTAGGACAAAAAACCCTGACAAAAGCAAATTAAGAGAGAGTTTATTCAAACTTGAACTTGAGGTAAAATGGCATTAGAACTTTCTACATAGAGAACATTATTTTTTAGAACTGAGATTTTTATTAAAGATTTTTAAACTCTTTCTAGAATAAAGTTATCTTGTACTTATTAAATTTTATGGTTTTAAAAGATTTTTTTGTGAAACTTAATGAGCCTAAATTTAAGATAGCCAATGAATTACTATTTATGAAAACCTTAAGAAACATGTGGGAGCCATCTCAAAATGGAACTTAGACATAGATGTTAAATAATCATCTTATTATATACAGTATTAAGTTATATTACACAAGATAAATATTTTGTCCATTTCTTCCAATTCAGGTCTTCTCTAGCCTGATTTTGTTCATATGGTAATTACTGAATCTTCATCTCTTAATCTTTCAGGGGCGGTTAATTACCCTTCTCTAACCTCACAAAAATGTATACTGAAAAATGAATTTAAAATTTTTAATTAAGAAAAACCCTCTGCTGTGGGCTTTTCAGATTTAAAAATCTAATTAGTTTTAATATTTTTTCTTTTAAAGATTAACTACATTTTAGGCTATGAAACATTAATTAGAATTTCAACTATTGCTTTTTGAAAAACGTTTTAATATATCAGCAAGGTTTTGTTTCTTCTACAAATATAATTCATCTCTTCCTGCATATTCTTTATTAATCTGTTAATTAGCTGAAAGACAAATTTAAAACTTTTTTGATTACAAATTAATATTCACTCATACCTCTAAGAATTTTGCAAAGAAAATGTCAATAGTTTAAAACATCAACACTTCTTTTCTACCAGGGAACTTCTACAGCTGATAAAAAACTTAAACAAGGTAACAGGATACAAGATTGACTCAAAGAAATCAGTAGCCCTCCTATACACTAAAGGTAAAAGGGTTGAAAAAGAAATAAGGGAAACATCACCCTTTTTTTTTTTTTTTTTTTTTTTTTTTTTTTTTTTTGTTTGCAAAATAGTTCTTTATTATTACAACATATAAAACATTTAGAAGTAAACATTGTAACATATTTCAAATTCAGAGGAATAACATAATCTGAATTTCACTAGCCTTCTTCATATATAAATACCTGGTTGCTTTTGCTAAGAGTCAGTGAAACTTTAGACATTGATAATAGTTACAGATATAGATCACTGTCAGGGTTTTGATTTAGTTTATTTTCCTTAGAAAAAAACCTTTATTTTACCCTAGGTATCAAGCTCAAACCTTAAAGTTTGGTGATATTCACAGGATCTTTGAAAAAGCTCTAAACAGCCATTTCCATTTTAATCGTTGGATGTGGATTATAACCTTCAATCTGAAAGTCTTCAACTCTGAAATCATCAATTGTCTCAACTTTTCGAAGGATTTTGAGCTTTGGAAAAGGTCTTGGCTCTCGCTGAAGCTGAATTTTCAGTGGCTCAATATGATTCAAGTAAATATGTGCATCTCCCAAAGTATGGACAAAATCACCCGGCTTCAGGCCCGTGAACATCACCCTTTATAATAGCTGAAAAAATAACATCAAATACCATTAAGTACCTATAACCAAAGAAGTAACAGATCTATTTGACAAAATCTTTAAATCACTGAGGAAAGAAATTGAGAGGACATCAGAAAATGGAAATATCTTTCACGTTCTTGGATAGTAATAATGGCAATTCTACCAAAAGCAATCTACAGATTCAATGCACTGCCCATCAAAATCCCAACACAATATTTTTTGAACCTTGAAGGAACAATACTCAACTTCATTTGGAATAACAGGAAAGCCTGGACTGCCAAAACAATTTTGCTCAACAAAAGAACCTCAGGAGGCATCACCATCCCTGACTTCAAGTTATACTATAGAGCTACATTAATAAAAACAGCCTGGTATTGGCATAAAAACATACTTGTGGGCCCCTCACCTTCAGCTCTCCCTCAACCAAGCAGCGCTTCAATAAACTGTGATTGAAGAAGGATCCTCGAGTCGTGGTGTTATTCCCTGCTGGTCAGGGCTCGCCGCAGCTGGTGCCGGAAACCCGGGAGCCTCCGTGGCAGCACCACGGTGAGGGGCCGAAGAGGATTCAGAACTTCACACGGGAAGCGGACGATGTCGCATATGCATCCCGAGGGTTCCGAGACTTCTGCACTCAATTGCAAGTCACCCACAAAACAGGACTACCTTATAACCCTCAGGGTCAAGGCATCATTGAGCGTGCTAATCGCACACTCAAAGAATTGTTAATTAAACAAAAAGGGGGAATAGCAGAATACGCTACCCCTAAAGAAAGGATTGCCTATGCCTTATTTACTT
>PVIH01014982.1:0-51415 GCA_004025045.1 Sigmodon hispidus
TTGAGGTGTGTTTCTTGTAGGCAACAGAAGGATGGCTTCTGTTGTTGTATCCATCTTGTTAGTGTGTGACGTTTTATAGGAGAGTTGAGACCATTGATATTAAGGGAAATTAGTGACCATTGATTCATATTTCCTGCCATTTTTGGTGGTAACTTGTTTGTATTTCCTTTCTCTAGGGTATTCTTCTGTGGACTTATTGGTTGTTTGTGATTTCGTGGGTGTATCTGGGGTCCTTATGTTGGAGTTTTCCCTCTAATACTCTCTGTAGTGCTAGATTGGTAGATAGATATTCTTTCAGTCTGACTTTGTCCTGAAATACCTTGTTTACTCCATCTATGGTGATTGATAATTTTGCAGGGTATAGTATTCTAGTTTGGCATCCATGCTGTTTTAGCGTCTGTATAACTTCTGACCAAGCCCTTCTAGCTTTCATCGTTTCCGTTGAATAGTCAGGCGTTATTCTGATGGGTCTGCCTTTATATGTGAGTTGGCCCTTTTCTTTTGCAGCTCTTAAAATTTTTCTTTGTTCTGTATGTTTTGTGGCTTGATTATAATGTGGCGCGCTGACTTTTTTTTGGGATCATATCTATTTGGTGTTCTGTAAGCTTCTTGTATCTTTATAGGCATTTCCTTCTTCAGATTAGGGAAGTTTTCTTCTATGATTTTATTGCAAACATTATCTGTGCCTTTGAGCTGGTATTCTTCTCCTTCTTCTATTCCTATTATTCTCAAATTAGGTCTTTTCATGGTGTCCCAGATTTCCTGAACATTTTGAGTTATGGCTTTTTTAGTTTTACTATTTTCTTTGACTGAGCTACTGAGTCTTCCACTTCAGAGATTCTATCTTCCATCTCTTGAACTCTGTTTGTTATCCTTGTATCTGTGGTTCCAGCTTTTTCTTCAGGTTTTCTATTTCTATCTTTGCCTCATTTTGTGCCTTTTTTTATTGCTTCTATTTCAGCTTTTAATTCCTGGCACGTTTCTTTCATAGATTTGTTCATCTCTTCCAATTTTTTGTTTGTATTTTCTTCTGTTTCTTTAAGACTTTTTTTCATATCTTCTTTGAGAGCTTCGATGATCATCAAAAAGGATTTTTTGGTGTTGCTTCCTTCTATTTCCTCTTCATTGCTCAGTTCAGGTCTTGTATTTGTAAGATCGCCACTCTCTTCTGGAGTTACCATGTTGTTCTTTGTATTATTATGTAATTTTTTGCACTGATGTTTGCCCATGGCTTTAGTGGTTCACAATTAGATGGCTCCTGGTCAGTTGTGGCACTCGGGCTTGTGTGCCTCCTGTCACCTCTCTGGGCAGGGTCTGAATCTACCCTTCAGGGACCCCTGTAGTTGTCTGTTCGCTCTGTTCGATGTGGCGGTGGGTAGCCGTGCAAATTCCCTCAGCAGGAGCTGTGAGTATGGTGACAGGCAGGGTTTATTTGCCTGTGCTCCAGAGTGGGCTGGGACTCTCCGTACTCAATTTTCATCTCCATAATTAACTGTAAGGAGCCGTTACCCTATACAGCACTCTTCTTTCCTTGATAATTTTTTCTGTGGTTTTTTTTTTTTTTTTAAAAAAAAATATAGGTGATTTGTAATTCTAGCCGTTTTTCACAAAATTCACACTCAAAATTTCACTGGGTGCCTAGTGTGTACAAGAAATGGCCTGTGTATATATGAAGTTTCCTGATACTGTTGATATAGGGGGGAAAGACACTGATAACAGGAAAGAGGAGAGAGGAGAAGAGGAGAGAGAGAGAAAGAGAAAGAGAGAGAGAGGGAGGGAAGGAGGGAGGGAGGGAGAGAGAGAGAGAGAGAGAGAGAGAGAGAGAGAGAGAGAGAGAGATTCTTGATTTTTATTCTGCTTCTTAAACCAAACTAAACTTTCTTTTTAAAATAAAAATTGTAATATTTATTTATTTTTAGTTGTGTCTGTGTTTGTGAGTGTGTATGTATGAGTGCAGGCGCCCCCAGAGTCTATAAGGTGTCAGAACCCCTAAGGCTAGAGTTCCAGGTGGCCGTAGGTCCTTTGACATGGTGCTGCAAACTGAACTTAGGTTCTCTGCAAAAGCAGTCTGAGCCCTTAACCACAGAGCCCCACCAGGCCCTCTTAAAGCTGTTAGTACCTTCCACTGTCAGTTAGGGACCGCATTGGAGACGGTCCTACGCATTGGAGCTCAGTCAGTGAGAAATGTTACGTGACTCAAAATAGAAAGAAAACAGCTCACATCACTCATTTACAACTTAAAAATAAGACTTACATGTGTCTGTGTGTGATCATTCAGCTGCTTGTAGAGTTCAGAAAAGGGCATCAGATTCCCTCAAACTGGAGTTGCAGTTATGTGTGCTGCCTGATGTGGCTGCTGGGAGCTGAACCCAGGTCCTTTGGGAGAGCAGCAAGTCCTCTTACCTCCTGAGCCATCTCTCCAGCCTCATATTAACTACTTAAAAAAACCCTCTGAAATAATGCAGAAATTAAAAATACTAAAAACAATTTTATAAGACAGTATAATTTTTGTAGCATGCCCTCAGTGGGATGGTGGACAAACTGGTGTCTATAAATGGTAGAGTGGTCCAGAAAGCCCCCCTGCCTCCCTCCTCTCTAGGCCTGTGACTGTGCTGGAAGGAACAGGGTGAGCAGTGAGTGTGCAGTCAGTCAGTCGATCTGCATGAGGTCAGGCAGCCGAAGGCTCTTCTCATGAGGGCAGGCAGCCGAAGGCTCTTCTTGATTTGAATAGAACACATTTTTGACTGAATTGACTGACTGTTTAGGTTTCTTGTAGACACAGTCTTAGCAAAGAAAACTGAAAAATTGCTTTTGGCAAAGAAAATTGCAGCTAGTTATATCTCATAAAACCATTCTTGTGTTCATTTTCTTGAAGAAATTGCTGTAAGTGTATTTTCTAGGCCCAGTATGTAAGAAACCTTTTTATGATTAAATAAAAATTCAGAGATTTTCAGTATCAAAAATGCTCCATTGACTTGGCTTGGTTCTGAAAAGGAAGAGATAATTTTACCCAAAAGAAAGCTTATACACTAGCTAAATGCTGACAGGATTTGAATTTATTTACTTTTTTATTTTTAAATTCTTACATATGTCCAGTCTTTGGGGATACACAGAAACGTTTATCAGAAACATCTTTGGCTTCTAATAAATCTTTTTATATTTGTGCCCATTTGAACATAATTTTATGATTCTACAGAAAAAGATCTATTAATCTTATTTACATAAAAAGAGTTCTCAATGCTTAATTTTATGCTTCTAAAGTATGAATAACATTTGATAGTCAGACTATAGTTTTACTTGGTTAATAAATCTGTCACATCAGTTTATAAATGAGAAAGAAATGTATGTGAGTAAACATTTGTCCTATTTGGGCTCTTGTCCGGAAATTCTACATGTAGCTATTCAGTCCACTGTTACAGAATTACGGTGGTAAGTGGTAGACATTGCTTTGGCAAATGTGTTGTTTGTTAGGACAGAGAGTGGAAATGAAGCTCCTGGGCTACTCAGAAACTCCTGCCTTCTAAATACAGCTACTAAACCCTCTAATCAGAAAGCGGGAGCAGGAAAGCACTCTGAAACATCAGTGTGGGTGACACTGATGTTTTCAGAGGACTGAGGAACACATAAAGAACATGTTGTCTGAACAAATCTAGAAGGAAAACTACTGTTAAATACTCCACATCTATCTTAAGGTGGAAAATTATTTATTTAATTAACATATTTTATTATGTACATTTTAGGTTTACTGCATAATGGTAGGGAATATTTATATTATGTATATATATATTATATTATATTTTTTCCATAGTGAAGCAGGTTAACACATTTATCATCTCACATAGATTTTGTTTTTGTGAAAGATGCAACTAAAAGTGCCTTATTTTAATAGAATTCCCTAATAGAACACAGTTTTATTACCTTTAGATCCCATTGTGTATTAGATCTCTAGATTTGTTTATTCTGCACATCTGCTTTATATTTTTAAACTTTATTTGTCCATTTCCTCTCTCCTGATACTGTGTTTATCAACATTTCATTCTAACTGTATATTTGAGATATTTTGGCTTTTCACTCCAGGTATGCAGGGAATATTTTTGTTTTACTTATTTCGCCTAGGAAACTATCTTCTAGATTCATCCATGTCATGTCTAATGGCACGATTTTCTTCTTAAAAGAAGAATTATATCCATATACTACTTTTTTTTTTTTTACCCTCTTGTCTATCAACAGGCAGGTCGGTTTGTTCACTTCTGTTACAGTAGAGTGCAGAGTCAGTGGGAATCATTAGGAGCTGGAAGTCTCACTCCTTTTGTGTTTGTACCCTGAGGAGATATTGCTATTTCTGGCTTGTATGATAACTTTATTTTTATTTTCTTTAGAAACTTTATATCATACTCCTTGCCATACTACATCTATATTTCCACCAGTGGTATACTATGGTTCCTTCCTCAGTACATCCTCAACAGGATTTGTTAGTGCTTGTCTTAAAAAATACATAGATATGTGTGAACATCTTTGTATATGTGGGTACACACTCATATGTGTATTTAAATAAGCAGAAAGACTGGAAGACTCTCTCATTTGTCATCCTTAGGAACACCATCCATCCTCTCCCTTTTAGACAGGGACTTTCAATGCCTGGAACTCACCAGTTAGTCTAGACTGGCTGGTCAGTGAGTTCCAGTGAGCCTTTTGTCTCTGCCTCCCAGTACTGTGATTACAAGCCTGCACCACTATAACTACCATTTCACTCAGGTTCTGTGGATTGAACCCAAGTCTCCAATTCAGGTTTACCAGCTGAGCCATTTCCCTAACCAACCTTTTAATGTTTTTTTTTTTTTATTGTTGTTTGAAAGCACTAGTTATCTTTATAGATTATATTAGTTAGCTGTGTGTTACTGTGGCAAACGTATCTGGCATGACAACTTAGGGAAAGAAACATTTATTTCAGCTCATGGTTTCCTAGAGTTTGCTCCATAATTTCTTGTCTCCATGTGTTATGGAAGACGGCTGTTTTCATCATAGCAGACAGACAGCAGAGAATGAGACAGGAAGCAGCCAGGACCCATGCTCTTTGACCTCATTCTCCCAGTCTCCTCTCATATGTTTCTTCAACTACCCGAAGAATGTCATTTGGAGACCAGGTGTTCAAAAGAGGAACTTGAAGGAGACATTATGTGTTCAAATTACTGCATTTCACGTAGGTGTAGAATGATAGTTCATTGTGTTTTTATTCCTGTTTTCTTTCAATTACTGATATTGAGCATATACAATATACAATATAGTAAATAAATAAATCTTTAAAAAATATTTATTTAGAAAATTGTGAATATGTAGGGTTTTTTGAGGGGTAAAACTCTCTGTATGTAATTGTCAAAGAAGTAATTTAATTAATAAAAATAAACAACTAGTCCTAGGCATCTAAGATTAGAAATACATTTCTTTAGCAAGATAAGAATATTTAACTTCGTATACTAACGAATTTATTCTACTTCAAAGAATAAAAGTATATTCTATACTTCCAAATCAGGTGAAGTTATCTGTAAAATATACTTTTAAAAAATATCTGAATTTGGGGCTGGAGAGATGGATCAGCGGTTAAGAGCACCGTCTGCTCTTCCAGAGGACCCAGGTTCGATTCCCAGCACCCACATGGCAGCTAACAACTGTCTATAGTTCCAGTTCCAGGCAAAACACCAAGGCAAATAAATAAATAAATAAGTAAATAAATAAATAAAGTTTAAAAAAAAAAAATATCTGAATTTGATTGACATACAAACACAATAATATGCTTCTCATTGCCTCTGCAGGTTTTCCAAGGCATTTTCTAGTGTGTACCATGGAGCACATTCTTTCTCCCCTTTTTAGCTCAGATCTTTCCACCTTGATTCCTTACAACCAGTGAACCTAGTTTGATAGAATTCTGTACATACCAATACTAAACTCAAGAAGAAATTGTACCCATTTATTCCCCTCTACAAATGAGGCTACTTTTATAATATTGCCTTTAAAAATCAAATTCCTTCCTCTAGTGAAGTGTACAAGAGATATTTGCACTAAAGTCATTAGCTAGCAGGCTAACACTTTAAATCATGAAACCACAGCAATATGTTCTACACAAATACTTTTATATTTTTAAAAGCATAGTTTGCCATAAGAAATACTAAGCTAGATTTATTGTTGCTGGTTGTAACCATGTTATAGTTCAGTTTTCTTTTAAGTACGAGCTTTCCTTGGTGGAATATTTTGGTTCTAGCTGCTGATTTTCCTATGATTGTCAGATAGGTGGTAGGATTTTGCTAAACTGTGCCTTCTCTTCTGCCAACAGCTCTCATGCAGGAAGCATAGCGCCTCACTAGCCGAAGGACCGTGCCAATAAGGAGTCAGATTTTACCAGAAATCCATCACGTTCCTTTTGACCTGGTTTTCTTTTCCACAAAGTGGAAACATCTTTTTCAAGTTATTTTTGTTATAAATTTAAGCAAATGGCTGACCATGGGTTGGATGAAATATCTACCCAGTGTCCCCACTGTGCATCTTCTCAGGCTGGAATCCTTTGTGTGTGTTCATCAGTCAACTCTCCAGTTTTGGTGGTGGAAATGTCACAGACATCGAGTATTGGTAGTGCAGACATTTTTGCTTCACAGGAGAGAAAAAAAGAAAGAAATGCCAGCAGAGAACCTTCTACGAAAGATTTGGTAAATAAGGATTCTACAGCACAAATTGGCAGCCCAGTCTTCATTCCTGTCCCTAACTTTTTCCCTATCCTGTGAGCTCTTGTCAGTTAACTCATTGGCTTCTTAAAGTTCTTTAAAAAAAAAACTATTTGTTTCCCAAGCAGAGATGAGCAAAATTGGTTAGTTACATGTTTTATGATAATTTAAGTCACTGTCAAAATTATGTCTCAGGATCTCAAACAATTAACATTATTATCCCAGTTCTTAAAATCTGTTTATTTGGGAAAATCTTTTTTTTTTTTTTTTCAAATTTGACCAAATAGGACCAAATAGGATTTTCTTCAACTGATACAGAAAGATTTATGACAATGGTTAAAGTGTGGTTGTGGTTATATTGTCTAAAAATGAAGTTCTAGTTATCTATCTGGAATTTAAAACTTTGCAAGTTGGTTCACATGATTTTTAAATAATGTGGAATTGCCAGTCAAATTAATGTGGCTGTATTTATTGGTATGAAGAGCACAGTAGATGGTGGTAGGTAATCTTGCACAATTTTGGAGACAAGGAACAGGAAGTTTAGGAAAATGAGGCCTCACTCTTCACCTGAACCTGTTGACACTTGCACCCTCAGCTCCAGCCTTTTTTAGCCTAATGAGAACCAACGACCTGCAGTGCATCCCAGATTGGAAAGGGACAGACAACAATTTTGTATGCAGTAAATGTTATGGCATCCATTAAGGTTTATCACACTTAGAGTTCATCATTAATAAGAGTGTTACATCTTAAGAGTTATTTTTCATAATTGTCTTTTGGTTCTAGTCCACAAGAACTTTAACTGTGGAGAGAAAAACCTCTCAGCCACAGTGGAGTCGGAGCAATGTCTCGGAGGGGAAGGTCCTGCACATAAGAATGGAGAACGGAGCCGATATTGAGGTATGCAGGAAGCAAGTTCAAGCTACTACAGATGGTCAGCTTTCTTCTTTTTAAAATTTTGTTTCTATCTTTTGTCTTTTTAACAAAATTTGCTTATTTTAACTAAAAAAATTTCACAATATATTTGGATCATATTTTCCTGTCCCAACTCTTCCCAGGTCCTCCCCACCTCTTACCCACCCAACTTTATCTTTTTTCTCTCTCTTTCAAAACAAAACAAATAAAGCCCCCACAAAAACACAAAATCAAAACCAAAAACGTAGAAGACAAAAATGCCAAAAATGATATGAAGAGCATATACCACACACACACACACATACACACACAAAACAAAACAAAACAAACAAAAACCATGGAGGCCATTTTGAGTTGGCCAAGTACTCCTGGGCATGGGCCTGTACTGGAATGTGGCCAGTATACTCAGTGATACAAATTACAGTGCTGGGACCTTTCTGGCTTGAACCTGTCCAGGCCTTCTAAATGCTATCACAGTTACTGTGAGTTCACATGGGAACCTAAGACTCGGTAGGCCACAGGCTCTGTGGAAAACCTAATTCTATAATTCCCCTAAAGGAACATAGCGATAAAATGACTTCAAATGACACAGTGCCATCCCCATAGTCCAGTGTCTTGTTCCACCCTCACTCATCAGGGAAGCTTTTTGCCATAGATGGGGATTAACACAGAGACCCATGACTGGACATTGTACTGAGATACTTTGGAGAACTTAGTTCTAAATGTGATGTCTTCATTAAACCCCACCCTTTATGGTTTGGGGATCTGTGTGGAAGAGGAGGCAGAGGATTGTAAGAACAGAAGTAATGGATGACTCCAAGGATAAAGACACAGCAGACCTGAACTTTTAGGTTTCCTCTAAGCCAATGGTTTGTGACAGGGCAGAGACAACTGAAAATAGCCTCTGAGGATAGGGAGAAAAGACCAGAGTAAAACTTAAGAACACTGAAGTGTTTCTGAAGGAAATGAGGGCAAGCATGAGCATTTGAATCTAGGCACCTGTGTAAAGTGGGGCACCAGTGACACCTGCAGTCCCAGGGCTGTGAGAGGAGGTAGACAGGAAGATCCTTGGTGCCAACCAGCTGCCAGGGTCTCAAAAAATAAAGTGGAGAATGGTTGAAAAAGATGTCTTCCATCTTTTTCCCACTTTTGAACACATGTGCATGCACAGCCATACATATGCACATGTTACGCACACAAAAAAAAGAGAGAAAGAAATGTAACTACTTGAAAATTAAAACATGTCCCTTTAAGATTTGATTAAAGAAACTAGGAAAAGAATAATGATAAGAAAATTTGCATGAATAACTTTTAAAATTGTTTTGTTAATTTATTTGATGTTATTTGGAAAACCTGAAACATTTTGATTTGAAAAGTGTAAGCCTTTTCTGAAATAAAAGTCTTGTACTTAAAGGAGTATATAATTTTGCCAGGTTTTAAAGTTAGCCATAATAACATTTCTAAAAGCAAAATGTGTTCATTGAGAAAATGTTGATATGAGTTAGAGATGACCAACTTAATATTCACCTTTACTTCATTTTATCCTGTTTTTCTTTTCTACAATATTTAAATTTGTGTACAGTTTAGAGAAATAACCTTCAGTAGCATAGTTGAAGTTTCCCTGTTAACATGGCCAGGCTCATTGTAAATACTTTGACCGTTTGGTAGAGAATAATGAACAAAGTTGCAGTTGTTCACGATTTTGCCCATAGCTATTCTTTAAATTTTAATGAGCATCTTTCTAGACATCAACACCTTCACATAAACCCATGTTACTAAGGGAACATGTCATATATGCTTTTTATGTTCTGCACTATTACTATTTCCTATGTCAATACAAACCTTTTTAAAATATAATTTTTTATCTCATCCCTCTAAAATTATCCCTTTTTATCCTTTTGGATTGTTGTATCAAGAAGTTGATTGAAGAAAAGATTAAATTATAAAATATGATTGGATATTATCTACTTTAAACACTCTACTTAGACCAGTGTTATAATACTCTATCCAAATTATGGTTCTGTATGTTTAGGTTTTAGGGGGAAATTTTGGAAAGAAGCAATAAATATGATTTTGTTCTGAGGGAAAAAATTCAGGTAAATGATCATTTTATTGAGATATATAAAGCATAGGTAACAGCTGCATATAAATGTAACAAAACTTAAAGGTCTTTGTTTTGTAATTAATCACTTGAGTTTTCTGACTTTTATTCTCACTACTATGGTATTACATGGTATTGGGGAAGAAGAAGGGATGAGGTTTTTAAGAAATACAAAAGAAATAGTTCCACAAACAGCCATCTTAGAATTAAAAATGAGTCAGAGTAAGCAAGAAAGTGGTTGCAGTGTTTGAGGACCAGTCATCATGCTGAAAGAATAAAAATAAAGGACAGTCACCGTGGTGCAGGGGAACCCGGCAGAAATGAACACAGAAGGAAGTGTGGGCACTGCCTGTCCCCCGATGCAGGTGAAGGTGGCCACACACAGTGGAATCAGTCTGACCCCGCAGAACCTGCACCTGTTGGCTCTAACTCAGCTCTGACTCCCTTGTGTTAATCTCTGTGTGATGGGTTCAGAAACTCGTCAGTACTCTGCAGATGATCTGCATAACAGAATCTGACTCCTCTGTCAATCCTCAAGAAATGAAAATGTAGTGAGTTGTGTGGTTTTTATTTTGCATCTTGACCAGAACATTGCTGTTGGCCAAATCAGTTCATTCTCTTTTTGTAAACAAAAGTTCAGTAACAAGTGAGAAGGGTTCTTGGTTTAGATCAATTGTTTTCAACCTGTGGGTCACAACCCATTTAGGAGTTGCATATTAGATATGTACAGTGCAATCCATAGCAGCAGCAAAATTAGTCATGATGTAGCAACAAAATAATTTTATGGGTAGAGGTCACCACAACATGAGGGCCTGTAGTAAAGGTTTTTTGCAGCATTAGGAAGGTTGAGAACCACATATGTAGTGGATCATGGATAGTGCATTTTCTTCTTGCTTCTGATTTTTATTAACTCTTCTGTTACTATTTTTTCTAAAATAAAATGAATAAGGCAAAAAACCAACACAGAGATAAATGAGATAAAAAGAACCTTTAATTAAAGAAGGAGGCGCTTGTTCATTGTTTTAGAATCAAACTCAGGGCCCTGTGCATGGCAGGCAAATGCTCAACCACTGAGCTACATACAATCCAGCCTGTCTGCTGGTTATTAGTATTTATTTTTTAGTATGACTCTCAGAGTTTGGGGTGAACTTTGCCAAATGTATTGTTTATACACATATATGTATGTATCCATCAAGTTCACATGTATATTAATATTTCACTTATTTTCTCTATGAATATATTTTATTTCATTACAAAATTTTATACTAGTATTATTTTATAACATATAGACTGAAAGAAATCAATTTCTAAATTTTTGAATTTTTCCACCTTTGCCATTAGAACTTTTGTTGTTTTCTTGCAAAAAGTAAACAATTATTAAAAGTCACTGAAACTTGACCATGGCCAGTTTAGATGTATTTATTGCTATTGAAGCAAATACATAGTATCTCTTGTAGGTGGAAGTTTCTGTCTGGCCAGTAATTCTCAAATACCTCAACAATTGACTCAGAGGCTTAATATTACTTATAAATGCTTGGGTTTTTATTATTAAGACCAATTAGAATTCGAGCTACCATCTTGTTTGATGTTACCCTAGAACAGATTTTTTTTCTCCCTTGGGTGTATATCTTTAGTATTGTGTTTTCATTCTTAATGCCTGATGAGTATCGCAGAGATAGAGGAAGTCTTGTTTTGTCTCCAGGAATTCTATACCTTCGGAAGAATCCTGGGACAAGGGAGCTTTGGAATGGTTAGTGAAGCTACAGACAAGGAAACAGGAGCTAAATGGGCAATTAAAAAAGTCAATAAGGAAAAGGTAAGGCTTCCCAGTGCAACCCTCAGGGTCCAGTGCTAGGCTGGGGGAGGGTGGGCAGCGCAGCTTTCCACACCAACCCAAGTTGTGTCTTCCCTTGGAGCCAGGGCAGGGATAAATGCTAGGGAAGTGGGACTATTTGAGATTCCTGTAAAGGGACTAGTCCCCTCATTCAGGTAGACGTGTGTTGTCTGGAAAATGCAAAAGCATCAACACAGCTAGTATAACCAAATATATAAACTTTATAAGTAAATCTGAAATCATAACTGGTGCTCAGTCTATGAAGGAATAGGGCTGTAAGTATGGATGTCTTAGCTGGAACTAAATCCTGTTGCCCCTCCTGAGTTATTTGATATATTTTCTTCTACTGTCTCATTTAATTCTCTTTTCTTATCAATCACCTTCCAATCTAATCTACTGTCCCTGTGTATCTACTGTACTCCCTCTGTGTTACTTGTTGGTAGGGGACTAGGCTTGCTTTAAGGTAAAATCTAAGATTTTGAACTTTAAATCAGCTCATCATCAACTTAAAAAAATTCTGTCTGGATAAAAAAGCGAAATGACACCATTATGGTGTTTTCTTCTTGGATTTCTGATAACAAGTATTGGATCTATAAAATTAAGTAGTAACCAATATATGTGTGTGTGTGTGTGTGTGTGTGTGTTTGTAATTGCAGCAAATTTCCAAGTTTAATGAGGTGGCACATCAACCTTAGCAAAACAATTAGGAGCCTTTTCCAGCATCTTCTGCAATCTTTTGAGCTCTAGGTGGCACACCACAGAACTGCCTGGTGTGCCGTCTTTTTGCTTTTTTGTTTTCAGGGTTAAAGGTTCAGTCTGGGGATTATATTTCAACTTTCATAATTATTCTCCCACTCACATACTAATATTGGGAGTAGAGTCTACTAAAGTAGCAAAATAGAATGATACTGTCAGTTCAGGAACAATATCAGAGTAGAGTACATGCAGGTCTAGCCATTTGAGGACAGAAGCAGGAACAGAATTGAGATAAGTAGCAGGAGAAATTGTGCAAACTTTCCAGATCTTCTCTTCACAAGAATTCACTTCTCATGATCATTATTTCTCTGAGCTCTAGGCTAAGCTTAAAATGTGCATTCATCCTATGTGAGGTGCAGCAGAGTGGTCAGTATCCTCCTAGGGTATTTTAACTAGACAATGTTTACCTTATGATCAGTCTGTTTCCTTAAGAATCATTGTGTACCTTCCCAAATTGGGTCTATAGGTGTGGGCAGAAATAGGTCCTTTGTTACCTCTTTCAATAATATTTTTGTCTTGAAAAAAGACAAAAGGAAAATATTTATTATAAGATAATGAAAATTTCAGTGTCAAGAGAACACCCTCAAATTTTCTAGATGGTTAGACAATCTTACCTACATCTGAAGGACATCCATGTGTCCCCTGGACATCTCTTCATTTTACTTTTTGTCCCAGGCGTGGTAAGAATTAGATGTTAGGAGGTACAACTGTTCAATTAGTCTAAAGGCAAGGTCTCAGTCCCTCTGTCTCCTCAGTTAACCAGGGAGACCACAAAAGTAACATACAAGGTTAAATACAAGACCCCATTGCCTACTGTGTGTATATATATGAGAATATATTATGTAATATTTATTTTGTATATTATACATAAAAGTGTAATCAAAATAAGGCAACAAAAGAAAAGTTTTGTTATAAAGCCATCTCTGATTGATATCTCTAGAAGGTTTTGTTTTTGTTATGCTAATGCAAAAGGGTCACTGTGATTGAAGGAAATATCAAAAAGATATGTTAAAATTTGTGAGGGGTCAGAGGCCATGTTGTAGCTAATTTACAGAAACCGTTCAAGAGATTGATTGAGGCCAAATGAAATACAACTTGAAATTGGGCAAGGGAAAGAAGGGGCATAATTTGATCTGATTATGGATAAACTGCATGATATTGCTAAAGAAAGACAGTCTTCACAACTGTAAGAAGATGTATAAAATAGCTAATTTTTATATTGTGGAAGGTAGGAGCAGCGTTCCCACATGCAATCTGTTTCTTCGTTGATTAAGGCTGGGAGCTCCGCGGTGAAGTTACTTGAGCGGGAGGTGAACATCCTAAAAAGTGTCAACCATAAGCACATCATCCATCTGGAACAAGTGTTTGAGACACCGAAGGTAAAGCTCCACTGGCTGCTACAGTTTGGAGGTTGTTATTATTGTACAATGAATATCGTTCCATTTAGAAGTAGCCCTCCAGGGTGCAGTTGCTCATGTCCTTGACAAAAGTCTGTCACTAGAGATTGATGAGAACATTCTTGAGGACTTTTATTATTGATTGTATAATTAGGCATGTAATGATTAGATTGATGTCTTTAGTTACATGTTCTGGACGGCACATTAGAAACAAATGTTTAAGGTTAGAATAGCTTCGTGCAAAGCAAACAGTGAGTAGAGCTTCCTCTTGATGGCTCCTTTGCATTTGCTCTTAGTCTCTCTGCTAAAGACCATTTGATTATTGTCAAGATTTTGCAAAGTTAGCTTCACGATCAGACTGAAGAGGTTTACTTGGCACAGTGCAGAAAATACTTTGGGGCTGGAGAGATGGCTCAGCGTTTAAGAGCACCGTCTGCTCTTCCAGAGGACCCGGGTTCAATTCCCAGCACCCACATGGCAGCTAACAACTGTCTGTAGTTCCAGTTCCAGGCAAACACCAAAGCAAATAAATAAAAGTGTTTTTTTTTTAAAAGTTTCTTTTCATATACTGCACCCCATTGCAGTTTCCTCTTCCTCCACTTCTCTCAGTAGCCTCGCCCAGATCTATTCCTCCTCCCTTTGCTCTTCAGAAAAGAGCAGGCCTCCTAGGGATACAACCAAAGTTCTTAGCTTCATCTTTCCCCTGTGTTTTGTCTCCCTTTTCCTAGATACTGTCATTCTCTAATTCTAACTGTAGGTTCCTCCCCTGAATTTGGGCATCACTTTCACTGCCTGGAAGCAACACAGCATGTGGTCAGGCATGTAAACAGATGGTTTGTTTCTTCAGATCCCAGTCCCTCCACTTTCTGGCTGTGAGAACATGGCCAAGTTATTCAGCTTTCTCCATGCCAGTGTCTCACCTTGAACTGTTTCCTTCACCTGTTTGATTTTTTTTTCTTGGTTTTCTTTAAGAGATTTACTAATTTCTTCCATTTTTGTTTGTCTTTTCCTCAATTTCTTTAAGGATTTTTTAAAATTTTCTCTTTAAGGGCCTTTATCATCATTATAAAGTTATTTTTAAGGTTGTTTTCTTCTGCTTCATCTGAGTTGGAATGTCCAGACCTTGCCACTTTGTGAAACTGCTAGGTTCTGGTTGTACGATATTGTTCTTTATGTTGTTGAATGTATTCTTACAGTCATCTGGGTTTGGGCTAACTATAGTTACAGTTGTTGACTCTTCCTCCAATCAGCATAGGTGGTGCCTGTGTCCCCCAGGCACTCCTCCTCCAATGGGTACAGGCAGTGCCTGTGCCTCAGGGGGCTCCTCTTCCCACAATATGTGCAGGGGGGGCTGTGCCTCTGGAGTGGGAGATAGTGGTGGAGAGGCCTTACCTAAGGATTCTTGCCTGCTGATCAGCTGTTGGGTCTCTTCCCCAATCAGTGCAGGTAGGCATGTACCTCCAGAAACTCTGATGCTGCAGGGGATGGTGGTATAGCTGGCTGACCATAGAAGTCTTTCAGTTGAAGCTATTCTAAGGATATGGATGTTTAATTGGTTGTTAAGAGTTGATCAATTACCCAGACTGTGTAATGGTTTCTTGTAAGTCTACCTGTGTTCTAGATATGCACAATTCTTTCTAATAATTGTAATATACTTGAGTAATACACTTTTTTGCTATAACTTTGATTAACACACTTTTAACATAAAAAAGATTTAATTTAATTTTATGTGTCTGTGTACCATACACATACAGCATCCTCAGAGGCCAGAAGAGGGTGATAGCTTCCCTTGAGATTGGAGTTACAGATGCCCTGAGTTGTTATGTGGGTGCTGGGAATGGGACCTGTATTCTGGAATGGCCATCTATCCAGCCCATCATGCATTTTAAAAATTGGTGTCAATTTATGTTGAAACTACTGCTAATGCAACTTTTCCTTCTAAACAGTTCACTTTCCATGCCATGTTCCTAGCCATCCTGTAGTGCTAACAATGAAAAAAAAAAAGTACAGCCCAATTCAAAAGCTTACTTGTCAGATGTTTCAGACTTAAAATCCTAAAGCAGCCCGACATTCACTGAATCAGAATCGTAGCTCTAGGAAGAAAGAGACTTACCTTTCTTCCTGCTTTATTCCTACTGACTGAACATAAAAGTTGGATTAGCAGCTGTTATAAGAGCAAATTAGATCCCCAAATCTTTAGAACAACAAAACTCTAGAATATATGTCAGAATGGAAACGTGGAGGGTAATTGTGTCTGATGGAGTGCCTATGGAAAAGGCATGCCTTTTAGTTGAATAGAAATTTTTGCTTCAATAAGTAGTTTTACTGTGGGATATTTAAAGACATCTTCATACAGAAATGACAGACACAGAAGAGGCATGTCAGCCTTGCTTCTTACTCACTGAGTTCTACTGTCTCTTCTTTGGTACTTTTCATATCTTTTTCTTTCCCCTGTGATGGTTAATATTATAAACTTGGTAGAGTCTAGGATCATCTAGGAGTCAAACATCTAGACGTGCTTGTGAAGGATTATTTACAGTAAACAAGCCTTTGATCATGCCCATGTAGATTCATTGAAGTAGGAAGGCTAGCCACTGGGGGGAGCATTATTTTATGGACGGGGATCCCAGGCCATATGAAAAGGAAAAAGTGGGCAACTAGTGAGAATGCTGTGCAGGCAGGCAAAGGTGCTTGTTCCCAAGTCTGGTGACATGAGTTGGATTCTACATGGTGGAAGAGAACCAGCAAGTTGTCCCTTGATCTCTGTAGGTGTGCTGAGGCATACAGGAACACACACACACACACACACACACACACACACGCACGCACGCACGCACGCACGCACGCACGCACGCGCACACACACACACACACGCACACACACGCACGCACGCACGCACGCGCACACACACACACACACACACACACACACGCACACAATTAAATAAATTTAATTTTGAAAATAGTTTCTTGAAAGGATAAAGTGAGCTGAGCACTAGTGCCCATCGTTCTCTTGACTGGATGCCTGTGGTCAGCCACCTCATGCTTGTGCTGTGGCCAGAAGATTTTCCTTCATAATACACTGCCTTGAACTGTGAGCCAGAATACACACTTTCTTCCTTACATTTCCTTGTCAGAGTAGTTTGTCATGACAGGAAAACTAAGAATACCCTCCAGCCCGTTCTTGTGTCCAGCCCATGCCTCACAGGTTACCCTTTTAACACAGGTAGCCTATGAAGTCAGTCTGTTCTGCTGCCAGCTTCTATAGGGCCCATAAGATAAGTTTTCTACATTTCCTAATAAATAACAAAGTGTAAAAGAGTAATATTTAATAACCTTAAAATTACACCAAACGTAGATTTCTGAGTCTATAAATACAGCGTTGTGTTGTTTATGGCTGATCTCAAGGCAGCTGCTGAGCTGTGATGTTGTAAAAGAGACCATGTTGTCCACAGAGACCATAAAGTTTACTCTTGGGTTTGGTCTTCATAGAAATATTTTGATGAGCCCAGCTATACATCACTGTTGTAGTGTTGACCTAGAAATTCAAAATTGACATCATGCAACTTTTTTACCTCAAAACTCTGACTTAAACACCCCAATGCGTTGTTTCTTATGTCACTTGGGAATCCATAGTTTTGAGCATGCTACCCAAGACTCTTTACACACTTGTTCCAATCTTTCCTGTTAACTTCACCCTCCATCCTCTCCACTCAGCAGCTTCCATACTGTTAACAGAGATCTGTGTGTCATTTTAATAGCTGCTTTGTTCCAAGCTTTACAGGCTTTGTACACTGGCCACCATCTCTGCCTGGTTCTTCTCCACATTCCCTGCCCAGAAATCACTGCTCACATGCTCAGTCTGAACTTCCCTTGATGAACATTCTTTATACAGAGGCAGCCTCTCTCCACTGCCCTGAGGCATGTTGGTCTGCTGGTATATATTACATGGTATTGTAACTTTATTAACCTCCTGAAGTCGGCACTGTCTCTCACTTCTTTGTTCTTCTTGTATTTAGGATAATAGCTTGTATATGCTATGTAGAACATTTGCATGTGAAAAAATTAAAATTGTGACTATACTTGTGATGTATAACACATATAACTTTATAACTTTCCCCTATCCTGGTTTTTCAACCTGTAATGTCAGAAAATGTACCTTGTGATGGAGCTTTGTGAGGATGGAGAACTCAAAGAAGTTCTGGACAGAAAAGGGCACTTCTCAGAGAATGAGACAAGGTTAATAATTCAAAGTCTTGCGTCAGCCATCGCTTATCTTCATAACAAGGGTAAGAAGAGGGCATGTGCCTCACCATCTCTGTAAGTGAATGTATCACTGTTGTTAAAGTGGGATGGTTTTAGGACTCATAATTACACCGGTAGAACTTGGTAATGAAAGTGGATAAAGAGTGTATTTTCTACATTTTTCCTTTTAGTTTTATTTATAGACATTTTAATTAGCAACCATACGGGCATATAATTACACTGTATATGAAAGAGCAAACAGTCATGATCATTCTTATTCTAGAAGTTTAAAATGCTGCTAATATGATCAAAATCAAATTAGGTAAAGTGAGTTTTTCTAAAATATTTATAATTAATATCATTAAAATGTCCATGTTCTAGCCTTATAAATCAGTACACTTTAGTTTTAGAGCAGTTTGGGCAGAGAAGTTTCCAGTATACACCCTGGTGCCACATGTGCAGAGTCACTGACATTGTGGTTCCCTAAAACCTGTAGTTTACATTACTATTCATTATTGGTAGTTTTTTATTCTATTGGTTTGGGCAAAGGTATCATCTGGAGTATGCCAAACCACATTTAAAAAGAACTTTGCTTGTTCTAGTAGTTTTACTGTGTCCAATGTTACTGCTGCCTCTTTGTCCCAGGCTCCTCTTCTCTGTGAGGTCCTCAGGTGTGACTTTAGAACATCCTCTTTTTACAATTGAGAAGGTACTTGTTCCACAAAGCTCAGCGACAGACTTTGGGATCTCAGTTTCCTCAGTACGTACTGTATTGTACTCAGCCCCCAAGTTACGAAAATGAAGAAATAGGGCTCCCTGCCCCTCAAATAGCTTAGGCTAGTAGGAGACAGAGTACAGAAAACAGCTTGTATCCAGTGTGGCAATGTCTTGATGGAGAGTTGTGTGAGGTGCAGGGAGCTCAAAGGTGTGTCAGAATTAGAGCTGAGGCGTGCGGGCTGAGAGAAGAGTGTGATGCGGGTGAGGAAGGCCTCCAGAGGCCGAGTGCCTTGTTCCTGTCCTCCCTTGTCTAGTGGTACTTTCCTCAGTATATTCCTACAAAAACACCATTTTGGGGGGGTGGGGAGGTGAGATTTTAAAAATTATTCTAAAAAGAGTGAAAATAGCCAAGGTAAAAATGTAGGGTAGTAGGTTTATTTGTCCTGGCCAAGGATAAAAACATCACAAAAATATGTTAATTAAAACGGTACGGTATTTCTGTAATAGAGAAAGGCGAAGTAACAGAATGAATTCCAAAGACAAATCCAGGGGGATCTATGAGAACTGTAAGTGATTAGCTGCAGCTGCCAGTCCAGGTCCAGTTCAGCTTCATTTCCCTAGAAGTGATACACTTAACTTTCTACAGCCTGAGAAGTGTTCCTGTGGGTGTGAGCTCACTCACTTATTTGCAGAGGAGTCTTTGATACATTATTTGAATGCACACAGAAACCTCCCTTCATATCTGACCTGTTCAACTACAGATTCCTGTCCCAGGATAAGTGTTCTTTATTTCAATATATGAACAATATGAAAATATGTGCTGCTATTTTAGAAAAATACCCTGAAATGCAGTTTATACACATGTAGCCAAGTTACAATGTGTTAAAATGTTTATGTTGATGGTAACAATATACAGAAACACAATTCCCCATTTAAAGACCCAAGGATACAGAGAACCCTACTGTAGTAAGAAGTTTTTGACCTGTTTGGACTAAGGTCGGACTGCATGTCTTGTAGAATGTTTGGCAGGTGTTTTGTGAAGTAGGAACTTGAAGGACTATTTTTGCTTATTTTGTCAAAGTTTAGAGGTCATTTTTTGAATGAGTTTTGTATGTTAAGTTTATATAGTATATGATCAGGTAGTTAAGGCAAGAATAGATTTTGTTTAATGGTTAACTTTTATCATAAAGAAAGTAAACCTTATGTGGATTTTTTGCTATATATTATTTTTTGAAGTAGATTGGTATTGTCAGAAGTAAATATGTCTTATTGTTTAGAAAAGTTTAATTTTTAAAATATTTTAAATGTTTTATATTTTGTAGGTTTTTGAAGTGTTTGAAGATTATTTAACTGAAATATATTTTTGTATATTAAAAACTTAGCTAATATGATTATAAGTTTAATTTATAACATTATTATATATGCTTATTAATTTGTATTTTAATTACATATCATAATTTTAAATGAGTATTATAAACAGTATTTTAAACAAGAGTAGAAATGTATATAGTATAATAAAATTGATTTTAAATTTGTATCAATAAGCTAAAATTTATATTAATGTAAAATATTTTGATATTAACAGTTTTTTTAATTAAAATAGATTTACTTATTTATCTTTAATTATTTTATATTGATTTTAAAGACTGATTATGATTATTAATGATTTATAATAAAATAAACATTTATAAACAATATTTTAGAAATTTGGGCATAATTTTTTATTATTTTTTTGTTGTTGTTTAGGTGTGCTGGTTATCTTATGGGGGTCTTGAAACTGAATTATCTTAGTTGTCAGCCTTGAAGCTGATGTAGCCAGCCATATTTTTTTAATTAGAGATTTTTTTCTTAGTTTTTTTTATTAAATTATATTAGCCTGGGAGTCATTTAAAGATTTTTATCTTTTGTAGAAACAAAAGTATAATTTTTTAAAGTAATATATTTTTAGACTTACAATTTAAAGTTATTTTTAAAATATATATGTTTAACTTATTAGTCCTTATCATGAAATGTCTTCTGTAGTTAATTTATTGACAGTTTAAAAATTAAAAGAAAACAATAATAAACATAGTTTAGATTTGTTGTGTATTTTTATTCTTATGTGGCTTATTATATTTTTAAGGACTTTTTTATTTTATTTTTTTATTTTATACATTTTTTTATATATGGTAACTCATTTAGAGTTTTTATTTGACTATGTTTTATTGTGTGTTGTTAATTATTTTTTAGCTAGGATTTTTTTTAAAATGTTAAGCTGTAAAACGCTGCTTTGGCTGTTGGCTCTGTTTTGTTTGGCTTTTTAACATGGTAGAGATATTAGAGTTACACTTACTTTTTAATTTTGGGGAACTTTAGGGTCTATACTGTTATTAAGTAGAGCACTGCTGCCTACTGTTTATGAATTTTAAGTATTTGGTAGTAGGGTCTCTTAAAAGAGTCACACAGCTTTTGTCACTAAAGCTGAGTCAGAAAACATTTTTTAAAGGAATTGTGCCTCTGCTTGCTACCAGCAAAAGAACCTTTTTAGAAAATGTTGTTATTAAGAAGTTATCTTTGACTTTTTTGTTTGTTTATAAGAACAGAAACTTTAAATTTGTTATATGTAGTTTGTGTCTATGTTAAGGCTCTTGTGAGACTTTGGGAACTGGCCTTGTTGTAGCTTAACATTTTGTAATTTAAGCCTGCATACCATGCCATGGCATCACTGTATTATGGCTTATTTAAGAGACATAACTCACAAGTTGTTTTGTCTTTGTTTTTTGTTTTAGAACTCTTTTTAAACTTTTTAAGGCTTTATGTGGTTGTATATGCCCTACATTTGGTACCATTTGTAGTAAGAGATTTTTTAACCCATTTGGCCTAAGTAATGGTTCAAACGTTTATATTAATTATATGTTGTTAGGCTTATGGCTCAGGCTTATTGTTAACTGACTTTTACATTTTAACTTAACTCATTTTTATTAATCTGCATTGCCATGTGGCTCAGTGGCTTATCTATATTGTATTACATATTACTTATTGAATGACTAGAGATCATATCTCTTCTGACTCCGCCCTCCTTCCCCTATACCTGTGCCTAGATTTTTTGCCTGCTTTTAAGCTGCTCTGCCATAGGCCAAAACAGTCCCTTTATTGACCAATCATATTTACAACATACAAAAAGACATCCTACATCACCCTACCTGCCTGTATGGTGATGCTGGCTGCCTTTCTTCTCTTGGGAGTGTGTAGCCTCTGACTTGCTAATTGGCACATCAGGGAATATACAGAGATGAGGAAATGGCTTCTGACAGAGATGTGGAGAAGGGGGATGTAAGTCAAACCAGAACAAGGAAATATTACACGCGGCCTTCCTTCATACTTTATTATCTGTCCTGCTTCTGTCCTCTCTGTCTTTCTATTATTCACTTTGCTTGTCTATTTTCCTGGTAGATATAGTACACAGAGATCTAAAGCTGGAAAACATAATGGTTAAAAGCAGCTTTATGGATGATAACAATGAGATGAACCTAAACATTAAGGTAAGAGCCTAGAAATACTACTCACTATTTGCCTGAGAACAACCTGCAGCAGAGTAGCCACAGACATTTTATATTTTGGTGACTTTTGAATCTAAGTCACTTGAGCTAAGAAGTAAAAAAAAATTACAAAGAAGTTATAACTAATAAAAATAATTTTACAAGTTAAGTGATGCTACTGAATGTGTTTTTTAAAGTGCATATTCCTTTGAATAGTTCTAAATCATTAGTTAATAGCAAGCAAACAGATGCTCTGAATTCTAATTAATTTTAAAATTATGTCTGGTAATTTGATGTAAATGTGTTACAGATTTAGAGAAAAACACACCTTGGCTGTGCTTTTGATACTAAATTAATGCTACAGTCTGTATTTCTCATTGAATTTTTCCTGGGTATTAATATTTATGTCTTAACCACAATTAATGTGCCAAGTGTTTATTTTTCAAGATTTTATTCAAATTAAGTGTTCCTTAATGTCAAATAAATGATAGAATACATTATTTATTACTTAGCACTTTAATTGTGGCTGCTTTCAAAATGTGTGCAAGTGTTAACTTTAGAATCAAATGTGTCTGTAAGTTGCTGATGCAGAAGCTAAATCCATATGCAGTAGAAACAGCCTCAGCAACACTGCTGCTACCTCTCAGTGAACGTTCTTCATAGTTCCCCTGCAAACTCCATGCAGGCAGGAACTGCAGGCATTTTAGTCTTTGTTGGGATGTGGAGGCGTGCCTGAGCAGAATATTCTCAGTTAACCTTTGGTAAACAGGAGACTCAGTACTCTTCAAATAATGGAACTAAATCATGAAGGCCTTAATAAATTTTGTATCTGTGGAGATGTCTGAAGAAAGATAGACATTATGCTCCAGGTGGTATATTTATGAGACTTTCTGGAGTAATTGATTCAAGGCATGTTGATGTACACTTGTAGACCCAGCACAGGAGAGGCTACAATGGGATTGTTATGAGTTTAAGGGAAGCCTGGCTACATACTGAGTTTTTAGGTTGGCCTGGGCTGCAGAGTAGATCCTGTCTCAAAGGGAAAAAAAAAACAAAAAAACAAAACAAAAAAAAACAGAGATGGGTTTGATTATGTCATATATTAAGAATATTTCCTTATACTTTGTAAGGTATTTCTAATTTTGCATTTATTGTGAACAAAGAACCCATGGTTTGCTTGTATGATCCATAAATGTGCCTTTGTTTCTGGTTTGGGTCCAAGGGCATTGTAGTTTGAGGCAACCAAGGGTATGTGCCAAATGTGTACTAACTGAAGGTGTAGTTACCGAGACTTAGAATGGAGCAGGGACAAAAGCTGCTGCCAAAGGCCTTGGGGCCATCTGTGGCCAGGCCATGGTGAGTGGCCTTTTTTTGTGTATGAATTTGCTTTATTTTAAAGCAATTATTTTAATTAGGATACTTGATACTCAAAATAGGAAATAATAGTAATGAAAAATAGGTATTTACTACTTATACAAGTTAAAAGAGTCTTAGTAAGTGTTGATAAAGTTAACTGTTTTTATTTAAACAGTGTTTTCACTGAATACTACCTCCAGCATCAGAAAAATAGAGAACACATTTCAAGTCTAGGCTGTATTTGCAATGAAAGAACTTAAAAAAATTCTTTACTGAGAAGAATCAGCAAGAGGCATCCTGGGTTTTCTCTGTGGAGTTTCTCTACACCCAGAGAGAGTGGATGGGGAGGGAAGGCAGGTCTTTATTAGTAATACAAGGAAAATCCCGTCCCGAAGAAGAGAGGATTAAACGCAGTTTCAGGGGATGGAAGTCACTGGGTGACTGAGCCTGTGTGTTTACTCTCAGGTGACTGATTTTGGCTTGGCGGTTAGGAAGCATGGCTCTAGGAGTGAAGGCATGATGCAGACCACATGTGGCACTCCTATATACATGGGTAAGTGAGAAGACTTGAAAAAGTTAGAACACCTGACAGGCCGGGTAGCCAGTACCTGCAATCTGGGAGGCCGAGACAGGGGAATGGCCATAGGCTACACAGTGAGCTCCGATTCATATAATCACCGTGCCACCGAGTCACAGCACTTTTATTACCCTGTCTATCTGCACCAGCTCTCCCTTCCACGTCCCTGTAATTACCAGTGCTTTCCATCACTAAACTCAGTTGTGCTTGAATCGTACAGTGTGTCTTTGCATCTTCTGTTCCATAGAACTATTTTATGCTTGTTGTATCAGGAGTTTATCTGTTTTTATTGCTGAAAAAGTATACTTCGTTCATTGCTTTTTTTTTTTGCCTACTTGATGCATGAAGTTTTTAAATTGTTTTATCTTACTTGGGAAAAGGCTACTTTAGATTCTGCTCATATCTTCCCATTGGCAAAAGACATCTGGTCTGTTGCTACATGGGGAAAATATATCCAAGCACCCTGAGTTTTATGCCTGCTTATTAGTTGTCTACACTGATAACGAGTGAGAGAACAAGAGGGAAGACAGATGGTTTGTGGAGCTTTGCTGACTTCCTAAATGACTCCTTGGCACAGATATTCTGGCTTCTGCCTCCCCGAGGGCTGGGATGACGGTGCAAGTAGAAATACCCCTGATAATTGGGAAGACTGAAAATGCCGAGGCCAGGAGTCCTGGTTCCTGCTGCGTGGTGCAGCAGTAAGGCAGCCTTCATGGAATCTCACCTCAGAATCTCTCTTCATGACAGACACATGGTCATGGAACAATTTGCACTTTGCTGGTTCTGTATTTAAAGTTTTATATGCAGTTAAAGTCCACAAGTACACACAATAATTGCAAAAAGAGGAATTGCTGTAATTTTTAATTATTTGGAGACAAATTATTCAATTTGTGAACTAGTATAGCTTAATCTTATCTCATTCTCCTTTGTATTTTTTGGCTTCTTTTTGTTGTTTTCCATTCCTTTAACCATAGAGAATGGGGAAAATAAAATTTTATTTGCTTTTAGTAGTTGTTGAGAGAAAGGGAGAGGGAGAGGGAGAGAGTGCGCACGTGTGCACGCTAGGGTGTGCACTCACATGTGATGGCATACATGCTCATAGCCGATGTGTTAGTGGAGAAGACTAGGAGTGCTTTCTCAATAGGCACACACCCTTCTCATAGGAAACAGTCTACAGTGTGTAACTCCAGTCAGGTCTCCATGTTTTCCACTTTCATGGAAAGAGGGCATCAAATGTCTGCATGACTGGCTCATAGGATTCTGAACACAATTTATTATGCAAAAACACTTTGTAAATTTTAGGGTTATTTTGAAATCTATACATATATCTTATTTTTGTGTTTGTGACTGTTTTCTTTTTTTAAAAAAGACAGATATCTATATGAGTAAAAGTAAAGTAGACCCATTCCTCAGTATAATATTGTTTTTTTAAAAAGAAGCCAGCAGACCCCTAAATCCCCATCTTCACAGCATGCACCATCTTAAGACTGAAGGCATGGTGCTGCTTTGAGAGGCTGCTTGAAGGGACTCTGTTGTGTCAGCCAGAGATCACAGAATTGAGTCACACACACTTGGAACCTCATTCTGCACTTGGGATTCACTGGTGTTTTGATCCAGTCTTATGTGAGCATGCTTTCTATTTCAGTATTCTTACTTAGAAAATGTGGGAAATAATATATATTCTGTTGTTATAGTGCTATGATATTATAATTGTTATTTCCATTATTTGCTGGAGTCATTCATAACTACAATATTAGATTCCTATGAATTCAGATTTGTACAAATTGCTCTTGATTTAGACTTAAGCTGTGTGTTTTCTTCTATTTGGAGGAAAGCCTAACATATTATTGTCTTCTACTATAACTACACAACCTTTGTAAAATCACTTAATCCTTTCACAGGAATAAGAACTGCACATTTAGCAATGCAGTTTATGCTGTTGTCCCATTAGGAACTAATTGATAGGAGTGAGGATTTGGTGACATCAGTTGGAAGGCCTGTACATTATTCATTCAGCATCTGCTGTTGGCTCCTTTATTCCCCTGGAAGAATAAATTACAACACATCATCACATTTTTCATGCTTTGTATTTAAGCAATTAAAAGTCATTTATTGTATTATTAATATTATTTTCTTTCTGCTTATTTGGCAGCACCAGAGGTTATCAATGCCCATGAGTACAGCCAGCAGTGCGACATTTGGAGCATAGGTGTCATAATGTACCTTTTGTAAGTAGCCTACTGAATGTCCAGTATAAATAAAAGTCTCTGACAGTAGTTTGGCATAGATTTTAAATTAACACTGAACGATATATTTTTAGAGGCACCATTTACAATCCAGTCAGGATGCTACCTTTAATGCTCTCTCACTAGTTTTCAGTATCACCCCCTAAGTATTTATTTAATGCTATAATTCACAATATTCAGTTTTGATTCGCACTGATCTCCAAATGCAAGAAAATCCCACATAATCTGAGCTAAGTGAAAATCTGTCATTCCTGATCTTGGCGTCACTTTTGAGCTTTACCTGGATGTAGCCCATCAGGGGCAGGGAAGTAGGGCCACCCCACCCTGGAGCTGCCAACACGTACAGGCACAGTGGGGTGTGGGCACAGTGAGGTAGAGGTTGCTTCAGGATCCAAGGAGTGCTCTGTATTTTTCATGTTCATTCCATGAACACCATGGAAACCTTGATAATTCTTGCTCTTCTTTCCCCCTTGCTCTCATGATTCAGTCAAATCCTAAATTCTGGAAAGTTTGCCTGAGACATCCATATTCTCACCTGTTCATGGTGAGAACCTGTTCATCTATCTTTGGCCTTACTATCTCAGGATCTTCCTGGCTGTCTTTTCTGCTTCTGTTCATCCTCCACTGCATCTGCTGTTTACACTGCTCACAGGATTGTCCTCTGCATCATACTCTTTTTGGACTAAAGCCCTCTTACTCTAGAAAATTATCAGATCATCTGACATGGTGTGACTCATGACTTCACTCTAGCTCACTTTTCCAGGCTGAGGCTGTGTGTGTGTGTTCATGCACCTACCTTTCTCTGTGATGACTCTATGCTACTCTATTACTCACATTCTGCATTGCACGTTGTGTGTATGCATTTATATGTGCACGTACAAATGTTTGTGCTGGGAGTGGTTGCTCTGTTTCTCCATGAGCTCTCCCCCTATGTTGGCCAAACTCTAAAGCTTAGTGTATATTGTGTATAAACCTTTTCCGCATTTCACAGAGGATTTAAGGCATCATTTAAAAAAATTATACAAAATAGTAACACTCAAATAAAAAATGGCTGGATGTTAGTTCGTTGGTAACGTGCTTGCCTAGCACACAGGAATCCCTCCCTGGTTTGATCCCTAGCACTGCATTTAGCAGGTGTGGTGGTTCATGTCAGTAATTTCAGCACTAGAGAAATGGAGACAGGAACCAGGTCACCCACCCTTGGCTACATAGTCTGCTCCAGGCTACATGAGACTCTATCCCACTATAACAATAACAACGTAGAAATATTTAAGCAGAAAAATTTCCTTGCACATGTGTACCTTTGATAGCACTCATTGTGATGTATTAGCAACAACACCTTTTTTTTGAGACAAGGTTTCTTTGTGTAACATTACTGGCTGGAGATTCGCCTGCCTCTGTCTCCCAAGTGCTGGAACTAAAGGTGTAGTACATTACCATCACTCTGTGACTAATAACACTTAAAAAATTACATGGTAATACTAAAATATTCTATTTATTCTATTATATTTTTCTCTTTTAAGTTCTGAGAAAGACAGTTCAAATTATTCATCTTTGCATCCCTGGCATCTGATACAACACTCAACCCATATTTAGTGCTCAGTACACTTGTGAAATTGAATTAAGTGAATTTTCTAAGAGATGCTCTGAAAAGTGAGTGACCATTGTTCTGTCTTTCAGTGAATCTGAACACTTGAAGTCAATGCAACATTAGGTTTATGATCATGTCGGAGATTTTGCTCTGCACAGCCTCTTCCACAGCGTGTCTAAACACTAACAGCACTGTAGTTACGTTTTCACAGTTGTGTGAAATGGAGGACACAGGCAGTAGAAGCCCGATGATGTGATTGCGGCTGTAACTGGGTTGGTCCACATTCGTCATTTCTTAGACAACATGAAGTATGAATGGATTCATAAAGCTTTGTGCCGATTAGAATCATGTGGCAAAAATCCTGAGTTTAGTCTTTAATTAACATGTAACTATTTAAATAAATCTTTCATACTCCTAAGACTATCTACAATATTAATCTGCATAATGAATCCATATGATGTTTGCTACCTTTTGAATTTGCTGCTAAGGAAAGTAAATGTATTACATTTCTTTCCTTTTCTTTCTCTTTCTTAAGTGTCTAATTTGAATATTCTGCTCCAGAGTGTGGTTGCACATCATTGTAATTGCATCTTCCTTTCTTCACAGAGGATTCTCCACTAGTTCACCAGTACCTACTCATTTATCTGTTTGAGCCCTGTGGCACTGTAGATGATTCTCTTCACCCTGAGCACAGCACATTACCTTCTCCAGGAGGGCTACTTCCTTGTTTATCAGTTAGCTCAGATTCACTTCCACTTAATTGGACAATAATAATATGCTTTCTGAAGGTGAAATTAACAAAATAAATACCCCCTAGGGTTCCTATCCTTGGCTGTCCTGATCCCTGTGAATGCAGCAAGAAATAATCGGAAGCTTTCAGAGGCATTTTTCATGTCTTGGATTCCCTTTTCTGGACATACTAGGAAATTGCTGTCATAAAGTTCATATGCTGCTGATTGACCAACCATTAGATACATTTTGCGTAAATAAAATTGCAAAGAACAGAAAAACAGTGGAAAATTTAAAATGTAGCCCTTAAGCTATAGTTGCTTGCAGAGGTTGCTAAGAGATTGGGGGGCATGCATATCACTTGCTTGATAACAGGCTCAATGAGCTGGGCCTTAGCTGGCCTGTACTTGTTATAATAGATAGGAAGTGTCCGTATAACCATTTTCTGATTATTTCCTTTTTGTGTTCTATGGCTTTTAAAATTCCATTTTAAAAATAAGCAATAGTAAACCAAGTAAGAAGAAAGAAGTGTTAGAATGAGCTTGAGAAATAAAAAGTATTAAAGTGAGAATTTGTACAATAGCTTGACACCTCCCGCCGCCGCCTCCCTATCAAGCGGCTCCCAAGGGAGAAGCTTTCTGCTCCAGACCATGTCCTTGGCTGCTGGCAAAGTTCCTTCTGTCCTACCATCATTGTCAGATCACACTAGACTTTAGCTTGAGCAGAAAATGACCACAATTAGAGTTTTAAAATAAAACTTAGAAAATGTAACTGAAGAGAGCCAGTAAAATATAAAGTATGAAAGACTTAGGCTCTATTATGCTGAGAATAGACTGCACCTTAGCAAGGTTAGTGGGACAATGGTGCTCTGTTTGAAAGTAAAGGTGGAAGGTCTGTGCCTGAGAGGTGAGCTGAGGCATTGGCATGCCGAGTTACCTTTGTTGTGTCACCCTCTGCCTGGGTGTCTACGTCCTGGTTGTCTTTAGATGTTGGGGTTGTTGTTAATGATTATGTTAACATATATTGAGTATGTACCCAGAGGCACTGGACTCATCTTGGAAGTATACTGTTACAGTTCTGGCCTAGATCACCTAATGGACTCAGCTTGGTTGGCTTACCCCAACTGCTGCTTAAAAAAAAAAAAAAAAGCTGACAAAATAGCCCCTGTATTATAGATGCAGGCAGGCCTGTGCTTGCTTTTCCCACAGTTCTTGGGCTGTACTGCTGTTGGCTTTTGTGTTTACCCAGTATCTACCCTCTCTCACTGATGATTTTCATCCTGATCTTTTTTTTTATTTATTATGAATAAAGTCTCATTTTTATCCATGTATCCCCTTGTTTAAACTCCCTTTCCCCTTCCACCCATCCCAATTACTCTCTCTTCTTATCTCAGCAAGGGCAGGAGGTCCCAAGGTGGCTTAGTTTAACATCCACTCCAGGCAAATCCACTTTCCTCATCCCAACATCACGAATGGGTCAGGTGTTCCTCTGGAGGGAATGGGTGCTGGCCGGTCTAAGGTGTTTCAGATCCCAAGCTGTTCCGTGGTTGTGGTTTGTAGTTTTGGATGCTTTGCTTTTTGTTTAAAGACCACTAATGAGTGAGCACATCCCCTGCTACTCTTTCTGGTATTGTGATACCTCACTCAGGAGGATATTCTCCATATCCATCCATTTTCCTGCATATTTTAGAATATAATTTTTTTCTTACTGCTGAGTAGTACTCCATTGTGTAGATGTACCACAGTTTGTTAATCCATTCCTCAGCTGAGGAGCATCTAGGTTGTTTCCAGGTTCTTGCTATTAGGAATAATGCTGCTATGAACATAGTTGAGCTAATAATTTTGGGGTGCAAATATGTGTCTTTAGGGTATATGCCTAAGAGTGGTATTGCTGGATCCTTGGGGAGATTGAGTCCTAGTTTTCTGAGAAACCGCCATACTGCATTCCAAAGTGGCTGAACAAGTTTACACTCTCACCAACAATGGAAGAGTGTTCCCCTTGCTCTGCATCCTCTACAGCATAGGCTGTCATCTGTGTTTTTAATCTTAGCCATTCTGACAGGTGTAAGGTGGTATCTCAAAGTTGTTTTGATTTGCATTTCTCTGATGGCTAAAGATGTTGAGCATTTTTTCATGTGCTTTTCAGTCAATTTTAATTCTTCTGCCGAGAATTCCCTTTTTAGTTCTGAACCTCATTTTTTAATTGGGTTAGTAAGGGTTTGGGGCTCTAGTTTTTTGAGTTTTCTATATAATTTAGAGATAAATCCTCTGTCACTTGTAGGGTTGGTGAAAATCTTTTCCCATTCTGAAAGTTGTTGTTTTGTCTTATTGACTGTGTCCTTGGCCTTAGAGAAGCTTCTCAGTTTCAAGAGGTTGCACTTATTGCTTGTTGTTCTTAGTGTCTGTGCTACTTGTGTTATATTTAAAAAGTGGTTATTAGTGCCAATGCTTTGGAGGGTATTTCCTACTTTCTTTTCTATCAAATTCAGTGTATCTGGGTTTATATTGAGGTCTTTGATCCACTTGGATTTAAGTTTTGTGCAAGGTAATAGATTTGGATCTATTTTCATTTTTCTACACACTATCATCCAGTTATGCTAACACCGTTTGTTGAAGATACTATCTTCCATTGAATGTTTTTGGCCTCTTTGTCAAAAATCAAGTGTTCATAGGTGTGTGGGTTAATGCCTGGGTCTTCTGTTCCATTCCATTGGTCCACAAGTCTGTTTTTATGCCAGTACCAGGCTGTTTTTTTTTTTATTACTGTAGCTCTATAGTATAATTTGAAGTTGGGGATGATGATGCCTCCTGAGTTTCTTTTGTTGAGCAAAATCCTGGCTTTCCTGTTATTCCAAATAAAAATGAGTATTGTTCTTCCAAGGTCTGTTAAAAATTGTGTTGGTATTTTGATGGGAAGTGCATTGAATCTGTAGATTGCCTTTGGTAGAATTGCCATTTTTATTATGTTGATCCTACCTATCCAGGAGCATGGGAGATCTTTCCATTTTCTGATATCCTCTTCAATTTCTTTCTTCAGTGATTTAAAGATTTTGTCATATAGATCTGTTGCTTCTTTAGTTATAGTTACTCCAAGATATTTAATGCTATTTGCAGCTATTATGAAGGGTAATGTTTCCCTTATTTCTTTTTCAGCTCTTCTATCTTTAGCGTATAGAAGGGCTACTGATTTCTTTGAGCTAATCTTGTATCCTGCTACATTGCTGAAGGTGTTTATCAGCCGTAGCAGTTCCTTGGAAGAATTTTGTGGGTCACTTATGTATACAATCATATCATCTGCAAATAGAGATAGTTTCACTTCTTCTTTTCCAATTTGTATCCCCTTAGTCTCCTTTCATTCTCTTATTACTTTAGCTAAAACTTCAAGAACTATATTGAATAGATAAGGGGAGAGAGGACATCCTTGTCTAGTTCCTGATTTTAGTGGAATTGGTTTGAGTTTTTCTCCATTTAGTTCGATGTTGGCTGTCGGCTTTTTGTAAATCGCCTTTGTTATATTTAGGTATTTTCCCTGTATTTCTGATCTCTCCAAGACTTTTATCATAAAGGCGTGTTGGATTATGATCATGTGGGGTTTTTTCCTTTAATTTGTTTATATGATGGATGAAATTTACAGTTTTCTGCATGTTGAACCATCCCTGCATTTCTGGGATGAAGCGTACTTGATCATGGTGAATAACTTTTTGGATTCAGTTTGCCAGAATATTTTTGAGAATTTTGGCAACAATGTTCATGAGGGAAATTGGTCTGTAATTCTCTTTCTTTGTTGTGTCTTTGAGTGGCTTATGTATCAGGGTTATTGTTGCCTCATAAAAGGAGCTGGACAATATTTCTTTGGTTTCTACTATATGGAACAGTTTGAAGAGTATTGGTATTAGGTCTTCTTTGAGTGTCTGGTAGAACTCTGCACTGAAACCATCTGGGCCTGAGCTTTTTTTTTTTTTTATTTGGGAGACTTTTAATGACAGCTTTAATTTCCTTTGGTGTTATAGGACTGTTTAGGTCTTTAATCTTATCTTGATTTAATTTTGTTAATTGGTACCTGTCCAGAAACCTGTCCATTTCTTCTAGGTTCTCCATTTTTGTGGAGTGTAGATTTTCAAAGTATGACCTGACAATTCTCTGGATTTCCTGGGGGTCTGTTGTTATGTCTCCCTTTTCTTTTCTGATTTTTATTGATTTGGATACTCTTTCTCTGCTATTTGGTTAGTTTGGATAAGAGTTTATCTATCTTGTTGACTTTCTCAAAAAACCAACTCTTTGATTCATTGATTTTTTTGTATTGTTCTTTTTGTTTCAATTGTGTTGATTTCTGCTCTAAGTTTGAGTATTTCCTGCCATCTACTCCTTCTAGGTGAGTTTGCTTCTAATTGTTCTAGGGCTTTCAGCTTTGCTAATAGTTCTCTAGTGTGGGATTTCTCTAGTCTTTTCATGTAGGCATCTAGTGCTATGAATTTTCCCCTTAAGACTGCTTTCATTGTATCCCATAAGTTTGGGTATGTCGTAGATTCATTTTTGTTAAATTCTAGGAAGTCTTTGATTTTTTTCTTCATTTCTTCCTTGACCCAGAGGTGGTTCAGTTGAGTGACATTTAGTTTCCATGAGTTGGTAGGCTTTCTGTGATTCTTGATGTTGTTGAACTCTAACTTTAGACCATGGTGATCTGAAATGATACAAGGAGTTATACCCATTTTTTGGTACCTGTTGATAAATGCTTTAAGACCTGGTATGTGGTCAATTTTAGAGAAAGTTCCATGGGGTAATGAGAAATATGTATATTCCTTTTTGTTTGGGTGGAGGGTTTGGTATGTATCTACTAAGTTCATTTGGGTCATAACTTCTACTAGATCCCTTATTTCTCTGTTGAGT
Source organism: Sigmodon hispidus (assembly GCA_004025045.1). Taxonomy (NCBI): domain Eukaryota; kingdom Metazoa; phylum Chordata; class Mammalia; order Rodentia; family Cricetidae; genus Sigmodon; species Sigmodon hispidus. Next base: position 33,578 of record PVIH01014982.1, read on the forward strand.
TTCTGTCTGGTTGACCTATCCAAGGGTGAAAGTGGGGTATTGAAGTCTCCCACTATTAGTGTGTCAGGTGTGATATGAGGCTTAAGCTTTAGAAGTGTTTATATATATCTATATCTATATATATATATATGTAGGTGCCCTTGTGTTAGAGGCATAGATATTCAGGATTGAGATTTCGTTGTGGTGAATTTTTCCTGAGATGAATAAGTAGTGACCTTCCTGTTCTCTTTTTATTGATTTTAGTTTAAAGTCTATTTTGTTAGATATTAGAATGGCTACACGAGCTTTTTTCTGAGGGCCATTTGATTGGAAAGTCTTTTCTCAACCCTTTACTCTGAGCCTGTGTCTGTCTTTAAAGTTGGCAGTCTCTGATACCTCATTCTGTGCTCAGGTAATCTGGTGGACAATATGGATTTTACGCAGCAACCTCCCTTTGCTCATGCCACTGTTACTAGGCACTCAACTCTCTCACACCTTCCTGCATTGTAACCCTTAATTCTAGTGCCTCCCCACCCGAAGGAGCCTGGGACATGTGCAGATCTGAGGTCCCAGTGCATAGGTGTGCACTGAGATGAGGCCAGTGGCGAGCTGGTCGGCCCCATTGCTTCTGCTCTTCAGCCAGAGAGGCTCTCTTTCCTCTTCCAGCCTGTCACTTACCTACAAAGCACCACTGCTTCCAAGTCCTACAGAAAGATCATTTTTAATAATCTTTATGTTGAAAACATTTGAACAAATACCTGCCTTTGTTTAGACTATGTGGAGAGCCACCTTTTTTGGCAAACACAGAAGAAAAGCTCTTTGAATTAATAAGAAAGGGAGAGCTACAATTTCAAGATCCTGTCTGGGATTCCGTAAGCGATTCTGGTGAGTATGGATTTGTTGTTATTTACTAAAGCAAACAATTTATATAAGGAAATTGGCCATGATTAAACTTTTGTAAATCTCTGGTTAATATTAAATCTACTTTAGAATTAGAAATAGTGATATCTTCACTGTGCTTGTTCATGGTCAAAACTTCCAGAAACAAAAGAAAAGAATACCAATCAAAAATTAAATTAAAAACTTGCTGTTGTATACCCAGTTTTCACTATAAATCATTAATTCAGGTAAAACCCCAATAGAAGGTATTCAGCCCTATTTATTTATTAGGCTTTTGTATTGATGATACTTGGCATCTTTTTATTATGCAATCATACCCTTTTTATTATGCAATCATAAATGGGTAATTAATAATTTTTGTTTTGATTTCTTTAGTTAGTGGTGTTGGGGTGTCTCTCTCTGAGTTGTCTCGATTTTTTTCACTCATCTCAAATTTGTGCACTCAAGCCATTCTTCTGTCTTAGAAGCTTCTCAAGTAGCTGGGGCTACCAGCTTGTGTCACAATGTCCAGCTGATGTGTGACATTAACTGAGGTTACAAGAAATAAGTTTTTAAAATTTTCTCTTCTTTGCTTTCAGCAAAAAATGTTTTGAAACAACTTATGAAAGTAGATCCCGCTCACAGAATCACAGCTAAGGAACTTCTGGATAACCAATGGTTGACAGTAAGTTATGATGTTCCTTTTATAAAGGCTTTTTTTCCCTGACATTGTACACAGTCTTGAAACAGTCAATTAGTTTCATCTTCTGACAAGTTAAAAAGGAGTAGTGAGTCTTGACACATTTCTGAAATGGGCAGTTCCAAATGGCTACGACTGTCAGCACAGTTGCTCGAGTGTATTTATAGACATTTAAAGGAACTTTATTTGTTCATCACAAAGACTTTATGTCCAGTAGAATGGAACTAAGGAGTATCTTAGGAAACTGATGCAAAGTGAAGAGGTCACGGCAGGTTCCAGATGTAAAGCTCTAGAAACCAGTTCTAGCTCACTCAGATCTTTTGAGTGTAGAGCATCTTTGGGGACCTTGGGAAACGTGTCTCCACATGGTCTTTAGGCTTTGTTTATGTGCATGTTTCTCTTCAGCATTAGACTACAGGCCTTGATGCAGACACTTTGGCCTCAGCAGCATTCCTACGCCAAAACAGGACCCAGTCAAAGCTGCAATTTGAGGGAGGCTGCTATTGAATCTTTAGCTGGAAACATTGCTATCTAGTTAAGTGTCTTTATTCCCCAGCTTTCTGTGTTAGTCACCACTGACAGCTAATGAGATGTGAAGGAAGCATTTGGTCTCCTCCTACGTGGAGCAGGCATGGCATTCTTCATGCCTTTCCTTTTTCTGATGACATGGGATGTGCATGCTGGACAACAAAGCAAAACTAAAAACTGGGGTAGGCAAACAACAATAAAATACAAAGTACCTGGGTTACCATGACAGTCCATTCCAGAGTTTGTTTTGTTTGTTTTAGCAAAAAAGCAAATTTCTTTTATCTTTAGTCCACTTAGGAATATGCAAGCAAGCCTAATTTTAGTTATTATAATTATCAATAAACAGTGAATTACTGAGTGATTTCTTTTGAGTGAACAATTCACTGTCTTAGGTACATAGAGATCACAAGAAAAGTCCAAGACTTGACACTAGAAGTTACTAGCATTATATGAGATCATTATTGAGATTATTCACTAAAAATTAAATATATATTTAGCCAGACACTGTTTTAGGTACTAAGGACACAAAGACAAATATGTCTGAAATGAAGATTATTTGTGTCATTATATTCTTAAAGTCATTCCAGACATTAGGTGGGCAATGACTTAGAGACAGAAAATTTGGTAAATATTGAGGTATCATTTCTGAGAGATAGTGGCCGTTTAGATATGGTAGTAACAACAGAAACAAAAAAAAATACATGTGAGATACAGCATTCAGAAGTGTGAATGAAGGGGCTCTAGGCATAGCTCATTAGTAGGGTCCTTGTGTAGCATGCCAAAGCAGTGGGTTTGATCTTAAGCACTTAAACAAAAGAAAGAAAGAGATGGCAGAGGGGTGGGGAAATGTGAACCACAGAGTTCATGATGGATTGCATGAATACTAAAGACATAGGAGAAATACTGAATGAAAACTAGATTTTGTATCAACTGGTTGAACAATGGTTCCATTTATTGAGATGTACACAGCTATGAAAGAGTAGATTTTCCCTGTGGGACACTGTGGTGAGTCAAGAGCTCTGAATCAGGTGTGATAAGTTTGATACGCTCTGTGATGGGAAAGTATATATGGGTCTGGAGCTGGAGTTATAAACATGAGAATCATGAGTACATAGATGCCATATGAAGCCATCAGGGTTGAGAGAAAAATTCCAAATCAAGCTAAGAGGCATGCAACATGCTTTGACACTACACCTAGAAGAAGCCCAGATAAGTTTAGAAATGCCATAAATATATTGTGGTATCAGTTTAAAAATTCTCTAGTTTTCTTTTTATGATTTTTGAACCATTTCTTCAAATAACAATTCTTTTATTGTTTTAAGAATAAGACATAATTTTCTCTTAGGAATGTCATATATCTGTTCTCTTCTGTAACTATTGTGATATCTTCTAGGACTCTGTGCTGTACTTATTTCTGATCTAGCAGCAAGATTATTGTAAAAAGTATGGAGTATATCTGTAGTACAGGAAAATAAAAAATTGTAAAACAGATGGCATGCTTTAGAAATTTGTCTCTTTTCAGCATCACACAACATTCTGGTTTGGCCATTTAATTATTTGTTTTCTAATTAGTACAGCTTTATTTCTGGCTTTGGTCATTTTTCCAGAAGTCTCCATTTTCAAGCCTCTAACATTTGTCTCTCTGCAGTCTTTGCCAAATGGGTAAAAAGTGACAGATATTGTGTACTATATTGGACTCTCCTAAGTTCAGCACATGAAATTTAGAATGCTGGCATTTTACAAGCTTCTGAAAGGCATGACTCGCTTTTTCCCAACACTTGAAGTCTCCCCCTGTAATTCATGTCCTCTGTTTGAAACAGTTTAAAGTGAGTAAGACGGTTCCCTCAGAGCCTCACTGCTTCATATCAGAGCCTGCTTTTTCTCAATTCTTAATGCTTGGCAACATTTTCTTTTCAAAGAGCTTTATTGGACAAAAGTGTCTATAGTTTAGCTTGTGTATTGTGCATTTTGAAGCATGCTACATATCTTAAAAGTATTCCAAGAAAAAGAATTATTTTTCTCTTTACATTTAAGTGAACAGAATTTCAAATAAACACTAAGTACCACCATGGTTTCAAAAGCTAAATGGTATATGTGAAGAAAAGCAGCCTAGATGACCTTCAGCAGGGGCAGGGTTTGAAGAGATCTCTCTGACTGGGAATGTGTGCTATTTTCTGCCAGCCTCCCCTTCCTCTTTCCTGTCAGCATCATATCAGGAGGTGGGCACTTCTTACCAGACACTTTGTGGTTTCTTCCTTTTTTCAAGTTCCTACATCACACTTTGACACTGAGAATTTACATTTTTAAAACACATCTCTGAGGAATTTTTTCTGACCTCTTATATTTTGTGACCACTGGCAGAAAGAGAATATATATTAGGAGAATTATTTTTCTTCTGTAGCTTGTAAAAAGAACAGCTTCTAATTCTGGGCTTTACTAGAATTTTTTATACATGAGTAAATTCTTCAACATGTTTTTAATACATGTTGTTAGGTCCCAGACCTACTAACAGCCCCTCCGTCTCCTAGAAACCTGGCCCAGTCCCCCTGTGGCTCTCTCTCTCTCTCTGGAATGCAGTGTTGGTAAGAAAGGATGCTGTAGCCTTGCAGTCTCTTCCTCCTGCAGCTACAGGATAAGTTTGTGGTTCTACCTAGTCCTGTCCCTGTACTCATGACTTGTAGGCCAACTTAGATCATGTAGCATAAAGCTTTTCCACCCCCTGAAAGTTTAGGAGTCAGAACCTCCCTTTGTTGTTTGGAACCGAAGGATGTGTCTGTCCCTTCAGGGCCCCTGTCACACTACAGGTGGTGGCGTTTCTTCTAATGTATCTCCTCTGAAGACAAGACTGTTTTCAAGGCATCATTGCACTACCTCGGGTTCTGATGTTCTGTCTCTTCTCCTGTTCTCCCACTGGACCATGGCTGTCAATGGTGAGGCCCTCTCCTCCACAAGTTCATCTTCATGGGCCATTATGTGCCAGTTCTTACTACAGATTTTCTTTCTTTCTTTACTGCTTAACAGTCACCATATGTCAGACTCTGTGCTAGATAATGAAAATGTAGTATACATAAAAAGGCCTGGTCTCTGACATAAGGAACTTAAAACCTAGTTTAAAAAAAAAAAAAAAAAAAGCAAGGAAGAAGACACAGGGAATTTTAAATGGTCAGAAGTAGAGGGACAGGTATTGTGAAGCCAGGAAGTTCACTCTGACAGGCAGATAAGATACTGAAAGAAATGACTGGGAAAGGAAAGCAGGGAAGAAATGGCAGCTGTGAAGGAATTAAATCTCGGGTCAAAGAGTTTTTACCTTAGATCTGTAATGAAGAACAGTTGTCTGTAAGGCCTCTTTGCAAGGTGGCATACTTTAAATTGAGTCAGCCTCCATTTAAATATTCATCCTGATCTTAACAAGTGTCATTTGACTGTACATTTTCAGGAACTGTCAAGATACAAAAATGAACAACATAATCTCTCCCATAAGCCATTTCCCATGGGTTGAAGTGTGCACTTTGCTCTGTGGCCACACTCTGTAGAGGCACTGGTGATCACCGTTCAAGGCCAGTCTCCGGATAGTCCCTCACACTGTGCAAACAGGGCCCTTGTTAATTAATTTACAAATTGTTATTTTAGCCATTAGCTTTTGACATTTAGCCTTGATAGACAAACCAAAAGAGGATGGGAATGTTATGGTGTCTAACTAATTTGGGCTATTTTTTTTCTCCTATATATTTTCATCCTAAACATTTTAGAATTCCTTCTGCCATTCTACTACACAGTTTCTCTTGAATTCTAAATTATCTTATCCATACATATGCATGTATATATGATTATGTTGTTGCATCTCTAATTAATGAAACTTGCAATACAATTATGTTAGGAAGAGGCTTATGAACTAGGACACAAGATTTAGTCAGTATTCAGTTGTTGATTCATCCTCAAAAATAAAACATATTTATTGAATAACTGACACATACTAAAGGGGACCTGTGGGCCAGTCTGATATAATCTCTGTCTATAGGTTCTCTACATTCCTAATAAAGGGTTTAAAGCAAAACATAGGCAGATCTTGTAAGGAGGAATCAATTTGAGAATAACTGGGATAATATTTTAAATTCATCCAAGGAAAAATAACTTTAAACCTAAAATTTTATATTCATACAAATTGCCATTGACATGAAAAGAAATAGTGAAAATATTTTTAAATAAGCAAGACCCCAGAGAGTCCAGCACAGAGCCCCACACGTAGTACACTTGATGGAGATGTTAAAAGGAATTGTGCATACCCTTTATATCAAGGGTTACTGGTGTCTTAAGAAAGACAAGAAACAATTCCAAAAAAAAATATGTATGAATATTATCTCAACATTGAGAGCACTGAGGAGGGAGCAAAAATAGGAACTCTTGAAAAGATGAAAAAGACTATATAGATATTGAAGTTTAAAGTACTGAATGATAAAAAGGAGATTCACGGTGGAACAATTGAAATAATAGACTCAGATGATAGAAATATGTTCAGATTTAGAAATAATTACAAATAAGTTGACTTAAATGCCCATTTAAAGATATATTATCAAACTGAATTATAAAAATCTAGCTACTTATGAGGAGCAACATATTTATTTATTTTAATCTTTTAGTAATTTTGTTCTTTGACTATTCCATACATGTGTGTGGCTAATACATTCTGATTTACTAAACTTTAAAGTCCAGGAGAAAAAACCCAACAGAGTAAAGCAAGATAAAATAATTGGAAAAGTGAGACTAAGTGGAAATGAGCCGAGGGTGCAGGGGCAGAACAGAGACTGACCAGGGCAGTCTTTTAAAGGATAAATGAAATCAACTATTAAGATATTAATTATTTATTTATTTAATGTGAACAGCTGTTTCTCCTGCATGGATGTCTGTGTGCCCTGTCTACACACCTACATGGTGCTTCTCGACCCTCTATAAGTCTAGTTCCAGGAGATTTGACACCCTCTTCTGGTTTCCTGGGGCATTATATGCACTTGGTGCACATACATTCAAGCAACACACATAAAATAAAACAAATCTTTAATGAAAAGTATTTTTCTTAGAGATTTGTAGTTCTCTGTGTATTCTGAATATGAACTCTTTGTCATCTATATATAATCACACACATAAATTCATATATGCATATATAATTTCACACTTGTTTATTATATATCTTTTCACTTCTTAGTGCCATCTTTGGTGAATAGTTATAATTTTGGTAAAAAATTCCATGTATCATATTTTCTTGTATACTTAATGCTGGTTTTACACATGAGATCAGACACACACACTACCAGCACCACACTAGAGTTTATTTAGGAGAGGTGCCAGGCGAGTACAAGGGTAGAGAAGCAGAAAAGAAAAAGAGACCGACTTTCACATGGCAGTTCTTTTTAAGAGAACAAGTGGGCATAGATTTACATAGCCATGCCTAGGGGCATACCTTCCATAAGCGGCATGTTCTGCTGGTGCCATGTTGGCTTTACCACGTGGCTGCTACATGCCAAGAATTCTTATCTCGGCACCATGTTAGGTCTACCAAGAGGCATGCCAAATGCCTTACACTTAAGTAGTCTTTGTGTCCTGCCTTGTAATTTTTTAGCCCGTGCCCACTGTCTTAAAGACAGTTTCCTATGTTTCCTTCAGAAGCTTTTCTAGTTTTATCCTCACATGTAGATCTTTGCTGCATCATGAAGTACTTTTCACATATGCTGTAATGTAAGAATCAAGGGTCATGATTCCCCAGGACAGGATATCCAGTGGTCTTAGCAACATCATTGTAAATGAAAAAATTCTAAGGTTTGATGCTCATTTTATCAAGTTAAAACAGCCAAAGAAACATTCCACTTTGAATATTATTAAAATATAAACAAGACATCAAGGAAATCCCAGTCCCCTCAGGAAGACAGGGAGAAAAACGAAGTAGATGGATGCAATGTAGTATCCATTTTCTGCTTATATGGTCACACCCTAGAAATGCATTACATTATAAGTGAGTGAATAAATGAAAGTAAACCTTCAGCTGGATTAAAGATGAAATGCATTTTGAGCAACAAGAATTTAAATGCAGCCCCAGTGTACCCAGAGTCCAGGGAAAGGTATTTAGAACCATATAATAAAATAAATCACAAAAATGATTTTGAGCGTTCTACCTTCTAAGAGTTTAATTAGGTCTCTTATCTTTTTTTTTTCTTTGAATTGAAGACATAAAGCATCTCACTTGTAAAAGATTTCTATCAAGTCATTAGGTTCATTTGCTCCTGAACACCAACACAGAAATTCTGAATTGTCCTTGGAACTACAGAGATTAAGTACATATAAAGTGTTACTTTATATATGGAAGTATATATGAAGTAATATTGAGGATGGTGGAACCCATGCCTTTTTCTTGTGAAGTGGAAGAAGCTGACTTAAGGAGAAAGCATGGAAAGGATTACTACAGATCCTCACTCAAGCAGATTGAGGGTCTGAAACTGATTCCTCAAAATATTTCTGCCCACATGTCCCTTGGAAAGCCTCCTGTACAGCCAGCCTGGTGTGTGCACACCCCAGTTTGAAGAGTGTTGGTTTGAAGGATACATCTAACTAGAAATTCTCAGCTGGCAGTTGGAGAGGCACCTCTGTAATATAGTCATTCCCCAGGCTCCTGCCTCCTGAAGGCTGGGAGTACCAACTCTAGCCATATCCACTCATTTGCTGCCACACTTGTGGGAAATCAATGGGCCGACTCTTCAACATGAAGTGGCACACTGCTGCTTACTTTAGTGACCCTGTTACCATCCAGGCCATCAGGGTGATTAATCATTCAGCTCTTGTGTATCTCTCTACAGTTTACATGTGCTTTTTCCTGAGGCCTACATTGCTAATTAGTTCTATGAAATCCATGGGATTGCCCATGGTAAATGGTTTAAATAGTGAACAAAGCAGGAGAATTAACATTCTACTGTCTTCTCTCTCACATTACACAAGTAGGTTCATAGTATGCAAACTGCACTTTTGCCCTTAATATATACTGGGAAGAGTCTCTTAAGAAAAATTACAATGCTGTGTCTCAAACTATGGATGTTCTATTATTTTGTAAAGTTCACCTATAAATATGAAATATGTACATTGTTTCATATTTTTTCTGTTAAAATTAGTAGCTCAACAAATATTCTCATAAATATAGTTTTGTACATTATGTCAGCATATCCATAGAATAAATTCTGAATGATAGAATAACTGGTCAGAGAGATTACATGTTATGCGCTTTGATGGGTTATCAATAATGTACCTGCTACAAGAGGAAGTAAATCTGACTCCTTGGGTCAGGAGAAAGGACTAAGCGGTTAAGAATGTTCATACAGCACCCACACTGAGCAACTCATAACCACCTGTGACTCAAGCTCCCAGACTCCACTACTCTTTTCTGGACTCTGGAAACTTGCACACACACACACACCTAAAAAATAAATCTTTGAAGACTGAAATAGAATTTGACTACACCCTCATGAATGCACTTTTTCACTTGAACTATTTCACTTATTCAAATAGTTATGTAACAATAAGCACCTCAATTTTTGGATTGGGCTTCATTAGTTTTGTAAAGTTGATTATTCGTTTATATACTTTTAATAAAATGTTCCATTTTTGTTGAAATATGTATTTCTAGTAACATCACCAATAGAGGCGTCCTCGCTGTTTTCAAAAGTAGAAACTGTTGATAAGCTAAAGTTCCAGAGTCTTCTCCAGCTTTGCCTATTTTATTTTCTAGCATCTTCAGTTCTTATGTCTAGTTTGTGAAAATTGCTTATTAAACATGTATTATTTACAGAATAATGGCAGGCATTCTTTGAAAGTCAGATTTCATTAGATGAGAAAATACCACGAAGTCTTCATTTGTGGGGCTATTCACTCAGGCAAAGAATCAGTCTTAGTTAGCATTGATTGTTGCTTCTCGATGAGTACACACCCCTGCCTAATTTTTCCATACTAAAACATATGAGCCTCAACTACCTGTTGGCTATGCAATGGAAATGCTGTAACCAAAAAGGTCTCTTCTTGGGGCAGTCTCCTGTTATTAAATGCTGACTCGGAGGTGAAGAGTTCATTGACCTGAATTCAGCTAGCAAAGGGAATTTCAGGGCTAGCACCATGGTGCTGAGATAACATGTAATCTGGTGCCTGGGGGGCAATTCTACCCTGTTTTTGTCTGTTTCTCTAGTTTGTAAATTTGTTTATAATTTGCTAGGCTGAAAATCTCATACCTATAGGCCATTATGTACTTATTAGTCCAAGTATCAGATGCAATTTCTCCTTCAACTGCTAACAAACTGTGAGTGAGTAGCCTGTGAATGCGTTTAGATACGGACCATGGACTCCACTTCCCAATGTCCAGAGTTCAAGCTTGCTAGCACAAGTGAGTACAGAGGGCAAAAGGTTAACTTTCTAAGTGATGGAGTATTTGTGATGATGATTCTATATTAGATCCCTTTCTCTTCCTCAAAATCTCTTTGGTTCAAGAATTAGGGCAACTTCTTTGAGTACAAAGGAACTCTCAGCATATAGTGTTAGCCACTGAGCTCTTGAGTAAACTTAGAGGCAACCCTGGACATTTGAAAGTTTGCTAGAAGTACAGATTTAAGTCAATATAGGCAGTCTTTACATGATAATGCAGGAATTTAAAATGGCAGCATAAGGGTGAAACTCTGCAAAATGATTTTAATAATTGGGAAAAAACTATGTCCAAACATCTGTTAAAATCCTAAATATAAAAACTCTGCTTGAGATTCATACTCTGAGCTACTGGTCCAGCTGAAGAGAGGGAGGAAAGATTGAATGAGAAGAGGGATCAGGATCATGATGGACAGACCCATGGAGTAGGCTGTCCAGTGCTGATGGGAGCTCGAAGACTCTGAAATGACAGTTGATGAACCTTCATGGAACAGATCTGGACCCTCTGAATGTGGATGACAGTTCAAAGGCTTGGGCAGTTTCTGGGACCTCTTGCACATGGATCAGAGACTATCCTGAGTACATGAACTGGCTTCTTGGAGATCATGCCTTGGAGCCCATCTCAGCCTTGATACTTGGGGGAGGGACTCGGTCCTATCTCAACTGGATATGCCAGAATGAATTGACTCACCTTAGGATTTGTTGCCATTGCCCTCTTTGGGGAGTGAACAGGGGGTGGGGGCAAGGAGGGAGGGTAGAGGCTGGAGGAGGACTGGGAGCAGGGGCAGGAGGAGGTGCAGTGGTGGGTATGGAGAAAAATTTTAAATAAAAAAAATTATTTCTACAAATTGTATTCTGTAATTATTTGCTCATATGGTTTTTTACTGCTCATTACAGACATACATAAAAATTAAAAACTCCCAGGCCAGTACATTATAGAATGTTAGAAATATGAAGACGGCAAGGTTGACATTGTTGCTGTTGGTAAACATTCACCAAGATTGGATTATGTAGTCCTGCCTTCTTGCCCTAGCAGTGACCTTATGAAGTGGTGGTTAGTGTTATGTCTGGCAAACTTATCCATTGCTTACTACAGTTTTGATCTGCTTGCAGCACTGTATTCGTGTGCCTTCTATGGCATGGGACACCTCTGAGAGTTCTCTGCAGGCATCCTTCCTCAGCAGCATCTCTATGCTTTCTGGTACAACCCCCTTCACTTGTCAGATTTGCCTCTAGAACGTCCTTTGGGTATGTGCAAAAGAGGGAGTGTTGGAGTCCCCATCACGAACTGCTTCTTCTGTTATTCTGCTTCTGCTTGATTCATATTTTACTCCTAGTATCAACATTTTCTTTTCTTTGCTGCATTTATGTCTTTGTTGACTGATTCCTTGGAGACAAGGAGACACATGGATGAACTGCCCAGCAAATAGCCAGTACATCAGGAGCCAATACACTTTGAAAGTGACCCAGTTGGTCATTGATCATGAAGGGCACCTGTTTGGTGTGGGCTACAAAGCCAGCAGTAAAGTATACAATTTATATAACATCTGTGATGTTTGGGCTGTGCTTTTGAGGGACTGATGCTGTTAGTTAAATCTTGATAACTAAATATATGCTCATCATGACTTTGCAAGGATTACTGTAATAAACTGCTGTCATATTGTGCAGATTGCATATGAACTCCACCGTGATTATCGTTTGTTCGGCATGGTCATGTGTAGACAGGCTCATCTTGCTAAGATGTCTTAGAGGTGACTTGCAGGGTACAGCATTTACTTTGTTCTCTCCAGCAGGATAGGCTGCATGTTCTGTGATGAAGAATGACTTCTGAGTCCCAGTGCTTAATATCTATTGCAAATTGCCTGGCTGGAGTAGGAGTTGCTTTGTTCTTACTCAGGGCTCTGACTAAGAGAGGCTCCAGATCTTTGTAGGAACTGGGAATATGATGAACCATGTAGTATCTCCCCAAGATGTGTCATCTAACGTGATATATTTATTCTGACAAAATTGTGAATCTTATTCAAAGAGGGTAGGGAAGTGAAATCCACAGTAGCCAAAGAGTTAACCTGGGGACATTTATTTGGACAGGACTGAAGTTACAGACAGTTACGTCAGATTGTATCTTTGCTAATGAGAGAATAAAATCAGTCCCAAAATGCACATCTCCAAAGTCTAGAGCCAGGGTATTGTGAATTCTGAAAGAAGTCAGGATGAAGTTAAGAGGTTGGAAGCCTTGCAAATCAGAACTCAACTCAATGAGAGCTCCGAGATGATTGAGCATTTTAGATGGTTCTAGTCTCCCACGGCTGCTGCTTTAGCCCTGTATATGATCCCAGTTCTAGGATACCTAATAGAGATGACTTTTAGATTGGGCCTTGAAGGCAATGGAGGCCATGGTTGTCAGAAAGGGATGATAAATTAGGGGGCAGAGGAGAAGTGCGTATATCCAGTGTAGAATACTCAGATGCTAGGGTCTGACCTTCAAGGAAGGTAGACGAACCTGAGACTAAGTCTCCTAATGATCTCTTGTTGTTATCATTCTGTTCTTGATGCTGGTTTATTTTTAACCATGACTATATTAAACTTAATAAATCCTCCACAGTCTATTCAGATGGCTGCCCTAAATGTGCCCGGTCTTGTGGTTTTCTGTGTCATTGGTACGTAACACTTAACTCTACCTATGTACAAAGACTACTTAGAATTGCTACACACCTGCAGTCTTATTTTAACCTAAAGGTGATCCAAACATCCTGTCCAAATGTTCTCTAACATTCAGAATTGGAATAAAAAATATTTAAGTCAATCAGGAGCCATTTGAGCTCACATCTGTTTGTCTTGGCACATTTAGATGGGATGTTTGGGAAATGGTGTGTAATGGACAATTTTGGTGTGATACAGTCATAGGTGGGGGAGGGCAGCACACTAAGTCATTTCATTTATAGCCAAATGGCAATGTTATATAGAAATATTCCAGGCAAGAGCTTTCAAACTGATAATTTATAGTCTCAGACATACTGTTTACCTAATTGACTGAGTGTGGATGTTTTTCCTAGATATTTGGTGTCATGTAGACTCACTTTTAGTGCTGGACCACACTTTTGGGTAGTGTCTTACCAGTTTCCTAAGAATAGTGATAAAGGTGTATTGGCTGCCACAGACTTGCCATGGTGCGTCCTTGGCACCAGCAGGACCATTTACTCTTCCATGACCTGAGAGTGCTGTTCTCTAACCTTGTTCACATCGTAAGTGATGCCACATGGCAGTTAGCCACCGTGGGGCAGGGAGTATGCTCCAAAAGACTCCAAAAGTTTTGCTACTTCCTCAGCTCTATAATTTTTCCATGTGACTGTCCCTGATTTGGGGATAATATATTAGCAAGAAGTTTGGTAATCTTTCAATTGTATGAACTGTTTATAACACAAACATTTGTTTTTAACATTAGGGCAATACATTTTCTTCAGTGAGACCAACCAACGTATTAGAAATGATGAAAGAATGGAAAAATAACCCAGAAAGTGATGAGGACACCAAGACAGATGAGAAGACTAAACAGCCGGACACAGGAAAGCTGAAAAGTAACCAAACCCTGGGGAAGGTCCTTGATGTCAGCGACAGTTCGTCTGCAAAGACAGAGAAGCAGGTAGGAAGAACCACCGTAGCAGGCTCCACTGCTCAGCACTTTGGCTCACTGAGGACTTTTTTGCAGCTCCACCATTTCACTGTTAGCTGCTAACACAGGCCTGCATTATTCAGCAGGTGAGGTTCTGGTGCCTTCTAAGTCATGTGATTTAGCAGCAGGGCCTCATATTTAGGATCAGTGGCTGTTCAGAGAGAATGCGTGCAGATTGAGCTTCTGTAACCTGGATATCCAGCAAGTTCAGATGAAGGACACTGGAACTGTAGCAAGTGCTATAGGCTTCAGGGTCCTGCGCATCTCTGTTGTAACTATTCAGCCCTGATAGTACAGCACAGACACTGCACAGTCAGCAATGAGTGAAGAGGACTTCTTCCAGCTAAGCCGTTTCTGATGAAACAGATGGTGTGCCAGATTTGACCCATGGCTCCAAATTAATAAGTTTTATACTCTACCAAGCTATAGAATTTTAAATTGGTTTATATATCATATGCAAAATGTAATAATTATATTATATAGTTATTTGTATATTGTTTCATAAAAAACCCAAACTACATAGATTTGTTGTGTTACCTGATTAGATTTAAATAAGCTCATGTCTGCAGTATAGTTTTGTTAACATTTTGATTCTAGATTGTAGTCTGTTAACTGGCTATCCAGATGGTTTGCCCAGACCACCCCTTCTCTAATTTTTTTTATATGTCAGTATAAGTTTTTTGTATCCTCTGTCTGTGTCCTAGCTCTTATATAAACTCTGCATCCTGTGCTCAGTATAGTCCAGGTTTCTTCATTTGTTGTTGCTTCCAGTTCCCTGTAGGCACTAGATAGGCAGAGCACAAGGGGGACTGTCTGGGTGAGCCCTGACCCATGCCTAGGACTGTGCGGTTCTGCTGGCCTCACTCCCAGCCAAGAACCTTCCAGAAGGCAGGGTAAGGAGAGTGGCCTCCTGCCTGGGAAATTCTGTGTCTATTGGATACTAAATGCCTGGATAAGAAGCTTACCATAGTGACTTAGATTGTGGGAAAGAATCACTCTTTTACAATAATGTAAACATAAGCTTATTGAATTCCTTTCTTGTCTCATCTGACAACTCCTACATTGCTCAGCACAATGTGTATTTTATATTCTCTTTAAAATTATATCCTAAACTTGTGTTTACATTTCTTTTTGTTGAGCATAGCTTGAAGATTTTCTGTTGGCTGACATGGCAGCACACACACACATAGTTATACATCCATACAATACAGCATGTGTGCATGTTTGTATAATGCATATAAACATACATCTATATGTACACATGTACAAATATATATACAGCAATATTATCTGTGGTGCTGGGTTATATCTGTGTTTATTAGTGAATGTGACATAAAATTCCCTGTGGAATTCCTCTGTCATGATCTCTTCTCTATCCCAGACATCCTGCAAACCATGGGGTAATGTGTGTGACCTGTTCTGGTCTTGGCTTCTTCACCTAAGGAAGAAAGGGTTTAGAATATAAGTTTTGTCATCTATTGCTAGGACTTTTTTTTATAAGCCTGAGAAGATACCATTTCACCTCAGCAAGAGCAGCTGTTGCACAGTCAGGGCTCAGGACATGAGTGAACAAGGGCTGAGTCATAGCAGAAGCTCCCTGCCCCACCCCACGCATGTGTAGAAAGCTTGCTGCTTGCAGTGATTCCGCAGCTGCTCTGCTATTCGAGAAGCACTTTGCCCTGAGTGTCTGCTAAGAAACTGTCCCTTGCTTAGGCTTGTCTGTGGTATCCTGGGAGGAATTTAACATTGGGGATTCTTTTTTCTGAAGTTTGTTGCATCTTAAAAAGAGACAGATTTATCATATACTTCATTGGTTTTTTCAAGTAAATATACTATTTTCCTAATTGTGTCAAAATTTATACTGAAAATTACTTCTAGTCTTTCAAATTTTCATTAGCAATGGATAGCAGAGTATGAAAATCCTAACTAGTGGGGTTAGTGGAATGATATCTCTGGAATTCCCAAAGCCTGGGATCCAGACTGATCACCTCCATGTTTCACAAAACTAAAACAAAACAAACAAACCTCAAACAAACAAACAAACAAAAAAACCAAAACAAACCAACACACACACCCCAAACCTCCATCACCCTCCTCCTTCCCTCAGGGGTCACATTGTCTCCCAGAGAGAAGTTCTTGGGATCCAAAGTCTTTTGCAGGGGAAGAGGAAACCAGGAAAGCAGCCACTTCCCTGGCATTCTGGAACACTGCAGGAAAGCCCGTCCATTCTCAGTTTATGGGGAGTTTCGAGGAAAAATGGAAGCCATAGAGGAATTAGCCAAAAGCTGAGCCTCCCCAGGAGACCAGCGTATCACTGGAGTGGAAGCTTATCGTGCCTCTCAGCAGCACAGTTTGTCATCAACCCAGGTAACCATGGCAAAGCTGGGATGGGTCCTAGAGGAGGTGGACATTCTTTCAGCCTTGCATCCCTAAAAGGCCAGCATCTAGTATAGCCTCTCTCCATAGTCTGAGTCTGCCCAGTGACGGAAAAGTCAGTCCAGTGAATCTGTGAGCATAAACAGTGTTGTCTGACCACAAAGATCACACTAGACCCTTCACTGAGTGGGATTAGACCAAAGCTATTTAATTCATAACCAGGGACTGGTTTGCTGCACCTAGGAATTTAAACAGTTCTTTTTGTGGCTGCAAAGAGAGGCTCACTAGCAAAGCTGTGAATTACAGCTGTTAACAGATGCTGGTTCTCCCACACTTGAGAGTTTAAACAGTATCCTCATGACTCCAAAAGCCACCTTCAGACTCACCTAGGGAGTAAGACTACCACAATGCCAGAAGTGTACTCTGGGCCCAGTGCAGCTGCCCATCCAGCAGCTCTGCCTAACTACAGAGTACAACCAATTGTCTTGCCAGAAAGCAGAATAAAGGCAGTGTAAAGGCAGCAGCCTATTCATCTACAGATCTTGAAAGCAAGCTCTGTTGGCCAGCGAATTTGCCAGTAGGGGTGGCCAACATCATAATATAAGCAGTGACAGCTGCTGTTTCCAAAAGACCCAGAGAAGCCAAGATAGCTGCTTCTTCAAATATGAAGGCCCAGTGATAGAACACAGGATTACAAAGACAACAGATTGCCATATGATGGTGGCACCCTAACCCTAACCTTTAATCCTAGCACTTGCGACATTGCTTCCGGTTCTGCCACCGGGACCAGTGCTCTCTGCGGCGTCCCAGCGCACTCTGGAGCAGGAGCAGCTGAACTCTGCACCTGGCCACGCACACAGCTCCTGCTGCTGAGGGAATCTGCAAGGATCCCTACTGCGACCCCGAACTGAGTGAACTGAGCAAACCAACTGCAGGGGTCTCTGAGGGGCGGATTCGAACCCTGACCAGAGGTGAGGAGGGTTCAGCAGGCCTCAGCGCCTGTATCCTGGCCTGGGAGGGAGAGTTGAGCTCACATTGCTTCTGGTTCTGCCACCGGGACCAGTGCTCTCTGCGGCGTCCCAGCGCACTCTGGAGCAGGAGCAGCTGAACTCTGCACCTGGCCACACACACAGCTCCTGCTGCTGAGGGAATCTGCAAGGCTCCCCACTACGACCTCGAACTGAGCGAACCAACAACTGCAGGGGTCTCTGAAAGACAGAATCAAACCCTGACCAGAGAGGTGACAGGAGACACACAAACC
>PVIH01014983.1:0-51414 GCA_004025045.1 Sigmodon hispidus
TAGATTTGTTCATCTCTTCCAATTTTTTGTTTGTATTTTCTTCTATTTCTTTAAGGCTTTTTTTCATATCTTCTTTGAGAGCTTCGATGAACATCAAAAAGGAATTTTTGGTGTTGCTTCCTTCTGTTTCCTCTTCATTGCTCAGTTTAGGCCTTGTATTTGTATGATCGCCACTCTCTTCTGGAGTTACCATGTTGTCCTTTGTAGTACTATGTAATTTTTTGCACTGGCATTTGCCCATGGCTTCAGTGGTTCACGATTAGATGGGTCCTGGTCAGTTGTGGCACTCGGGTTTGTATGCTTCCTGTCACCTTTCTGGTCAGGGTCTGATTTTGTCTTTCAGAGACCCCTGAAGTTGTTGGTTCGCTCAGTTCGAGGTCCTGGTGGGGTTTCCCTCAGCGGGAGATGTGGATGTGGTCAGGTACAGAGTTTACCTGCCCCTGCTCCAGAGAGCCCTGGGATTCTGCAGCCAGCACTGGGTCCCGGGAGCTGAACTGGAAGCAATGGGAGCTCAACTCTCCCTCCCAGGCTGGGATATAGGCACTGAGGCCTCTTGCCCCCTCCTGACCTCTGGGCGGTGTCTGAATCTGCCTTCAGAGACCCCTGCTCTTAGTTTTTCTCCATTAAGTTAGATTTTGGCTGGTGTATTCTTGTATTTTCCCTGAATTCCTGATTTCTCATGGCTTTTATCATAAAGGAGTGTTAGATTTTGTGAAAGGCTTTTTCAGCTTCTATGGATATGATCATATGGTTTTTTTCATTCAATTTGATTGTATGATGAATGACATTTATGGTTTTTCATAAGTTGAACCAACCATGCATGGCAGGGACGAAGCCTATTTGGTCATGGTGGATGATATTTTTTATATATTGTTGTATATGGTTTACCAAAATTTTGTTGAAAATTTTAGCATCAATATTAATGAGAAAAACTGGTCTGTAGTTCTCCTTCTTTGTTGTGTCTTTGAGTGGCTTGGGTATTAAGGCAATGTGGCCTCATAAAAGGAATTTAGCAATATTCCTTCAGTTTTTACTGTGTGAAATAATTGCCTAGTAATGGTAGTAATTCTTCTTTGTATGTCTGATAGAATTCTGCACTGAAACAGTCTGGACTTGGGCTTTTTTTTTTTTTTTTACTTGAGAGGCTTTTATTAACAGCTTCAATTATCTTTATGGTTATAGGTCTGTTTAGGTAATTAATCTGATCTTCATTTAATTTTGGTAAATGTTTCCTGTCCAAAAAGCTGTCCATTTTTTGTAGGTTTTCAATTTTTGTGGAATATAGATTTTTAAAGTATGACCTGATAATTCTCTGAATTTCCTGGAGGTCTGTTGTCATGTCCCCCTTTTCATTTCTGATTTTTTTGATTTTGATACTCTCTCTCTGCTTTTTGATTTGTTTGGATAAGGGCTTATCTGTTTGGCTGTCTTTCTCAAATAACCAACTCTTTGATTCATTGATTCTTTGTATTGTTCTTTTTGTTTCAATTGTATTGATTTCAGCTCTAAGTTTGATTATTTTCTTCCATCTACTCCTTCTAGGTGAGTTTGCTTCATACGTTCTAAGGCTTTCAGCTGTGCTGTTAGGTCTCTAGCATGGAATTTTTCTAGTTTTTTCATATAATCATCTAGTGCTATGAATTTTACTCTTAAGGCTGCTTTCATTGTGTCCCACAAATTTGGGTATGTTGTGGATTCATTTCTATTAAATTCTAGGAAGACTTTGATTTTTTTCTTAATTTCTTAATTTACCTAAAGCCCCAAATCACAAGATAATCCTTGTATATTAATGTATACCAGGAGATTAATCACTGCATATTGTTATTATTTATTATTCTTCAGTAGTTCTCATGAGAAAAATATCTTCTGCTGTGTCAGTAGGTTTAAAAATAAAACTCATTTACCAAAATTGTGGCTTAATTCTGAAACATTTTTATATATTTATCATGAATCTGTTCAATCAAATGGTTTTCTACCTTGTGTATCAGTCCAGCATATTTTCTTTACATTGCTGATTGTGTTGGTCTTATCAATATATAAACTATCATTAGTCATATTCATAAGCATAGATAGATATTGTGTGTGGTTTTGTTTGAATTGTGGGAATGATACTTAACCAAATATATGAGAAGTCATCAATATAAATGACTGAAAAATTAGGATTAATATATATATTTCTATCATATTTCTCACAGATGAATATCAAAATAGTTGAGACAAATATGATTCACTTTCAAACAAAACTATAGATTAAATTTATTTGTAATATTTTCATCACATACTTTCTCAAATTTCCAAATCACTATTATTTTGAAGTTCCTTTTATGCTTTCTCAATGTGTATTTTCCCAGAAGTACTATAATCTGCATCAAGATGTTCTACTATATCTGAAAATTTTCATAAAACCTAAATTATATGAGCAGTGTTTAATTTTTACTATTTTTCAAAATCCTCAGTGAGCATTTATTATTCTATGTCATTAATTCTCAACCTGTGTCATTAATTCTCAACCCTTGTGACAAACTATCTCCAAAAATATTTACGTTATGATATATAACATTAGCAAAATTCCATTTGTGAATTAGCAGCAAAAATGTTTATGGCTGGGGTTACCACAACATGAAAAATTAAATTAAATGTTTGCAGTATTAGGAAGTTTGAGAATTGGTGGTCTATGTAAACATGACAATAACAATGGCTACTGAGACAAATGGAAGGTATTTTCTTGATAGCTAAATTTTTTTATGAAGTATCTATTTTGGTTATTTTCTCTTTTATTAATTAGTTTATTTGAGGTTTTTTGTTGTTTGGTATACACAAAAGCGTCAATAAAAGTAATATACTATACTATAGCATAATCTCAAATAAAAATAGTAAACATCTTCACAATGTCTTTTTCAAATGGCGAAAGATTATTTAAAAAAAAAAAAAAAAAAAAAAAAAAAGAAACTGAGCCCATCGGTTCCGGTTCCACTTCCAGAACTGAGTGCTGTCTGCAGAGTAAGTCCCAGCAAATTCTGTAGCAGGTGCAGATAAAGTTTACCTGTCACCATACCCACACCTGCTACTGAGGGAATTTGCACGGTTACCGACCTCGACCTCGAACTGAGGGAACAGATAACTACAGGAGTCCCTGAAAGACAGACTCAGACCCTGCACAGAGGTGAGCAGGTGTCACCAGGCCCAAGCACCTATATCCCAGCCAGGGAGGGAGAGTTGAGCTCCCATCGGTTCCGGTTCCACTTCAGGGACCAGGTGCTGTCTGCAGAGTAAGTCCCAGCAAACTCTGTAGTAGGTGCAGATAAAGTCTGCCTGTCACCATACCCACAGCTGCTACTGAGGGAATTTGCATGGCTACCTACCTCGACCTTGAACTGAGCAAACAGATAACTTCTGGGGTCTCTGAAGGGCAGATTCAGACCCTGCCCAGATTGCTGACAGGAGGCACACAAGCCCGAGTGCCACAACTGACCAGTAGCCTTCTAATTGTGAACCACTGAAGCCATGGGCAAACGTCAGTGCAAAAAATTACATAATAATACTAAGAACAACATGGTAACTCCATAAGAGAGTGGCAATCTTACAAATACAAGACCTTGAACTGAGCAATGAAGAGGAAACAGAAGGAAGCAACACCAAAAATTCCTTTTTGATGATCATCGAAGCTCTCAAAGAAGATATGAAAAATAGCCTTAAAAAATAGAAGGAAATACAAACAAAAAATTGGAAGAGATGAACAAATCTATGAAAAAAACATGCCAGGAACTAAAAGCTGAAATAAAAGCTGTAATGGAAGCAAGAAAAAAGGCACAAAATGAGGCAAAGATGGAAATAGAAAATCTGAAGAAAAAAGCTGAAACCATAGATACAAGCATAACAAACAGAGTTCAAGAGATGGAAGATAGAATCTCTGAAGTGGAAGACTCAGTAGCTCAAATAGATATATCAGTCAAAGAAAATAGTAAAACTAAAAAAGCTATAATTCAAAATGTTCAGAAAATCTAGAACACCATGAAAAGACCTAATTTGAGAATATTAGGGATAGAAGAAGGAAAAGAAAACCAGCTCAAAGGCACAGATAATGTTTTCAATAAAATCATAGAAGAAAACTCCCCTAACCTGAAGAAGGAAATGCCTATAAAGATACAAGAAGCTTACAGAACACCAAATAGATATGACCCCCCAAAAATGTCAGTGCACCACATTATAATCAAGCCACAAAACATACAAAACAAAGAAAAAAATTTAAGAGCTGCAAAAGAAAAGGGCCAACTCACATATAAAGGCAGACCCATCAGAATAACGGCTGACTATTCAATGGAAACGATGAAAGCTAGAAGGGCATGATCAGAAGTTATACAGACGCTAAAACAGCATGGCTGCCAAACTAGAATACTATACCCTGCAAAATTATCAATCACCATAGATGGAGTAAACAAGGTATTTCAGGACAAAGTCAGACTGAAAGAACATCTATCTACCAATCCAACACTACACAGAGTATTAGAGGGAAAACTCCAACCTAAGGACCCCAGATACATCCACGAAATCACAAACAATAATTCCACAGAAGACTACCCTAGAGAAAGGAAATACAAACAAGTTACCACCAAAATGGGCAGGAAATATGAATTAATGGTCACTAATTTCCCTTAATATCAATGGTCTCAACTCTCCTATAAAGTGTCACACACTAACAAGATGGATACAACAACAGAAGCCATCCTTCTGTTGCTTACAAGAAACACACCTCAACTGCAAAGACAGACACAGGCTTAGAATAAAGGGTTGGGAAAAGATTTTCCATTCAAATGGTCCTAAGAAACAAGCAGGGGTTGCAATCCTAATATCTAACAAAGTAGACTTTAAGCTAAAAGCAATTAAAAGGGACCAAGATGATCACTACTTATTCATCAAAGGAAAAATTGGTCAAGAGAAGATTTCAATCTTAAATATTTATGCTCCTAATATAAGGGCACCTACTTATGTAAAAGAAATACTGCTAAAGCTCGAATTCCACATCAATTCTTATACCCTAATAGTGGGAGACTTCAATACCCCACTTTCAACCATGGATAGATCAACCAGACAGAGCCTCAACAGAGAAATAAGGAGTCTAAATGAGGTTATGATGCAAATGGATGTCATAGATATCTACAGAAGCTTCCACCCAAAGGCAAAGGAATATACATATTTCTCAGCTCCTCATGGAACTTTCTCCAAAATCGACCACATAATTGGTCATAAAGCAAATATCAACAGATATAAAAAATGGAAATAATCCCTTGTAACATATCGGACCACCAGGGCCTAAAGTTAGAGTTCAACAACATCAAAACCCAAAGAAAGCCTACCAACTCATGGAAACTAAACATCAATCAGCTGAACCATCTCTGGGTTAAGGAAGAAATTAAGAAAGAAAGCAAAGTCTTCCTAGAATTCAATGAAAATGAATCTACAACGTATCCAAACTTGTGGGACACAATGAAAGCAGTCTTAAGAGGAAAATTCATAGCGCTAGATGCCTACATGAAAAACCTAGAGAAATCCCACATTATCTCAATTATTCTATGAGCATAATTGAGGTAATGCTTTTGGGGTGTGAATGTGCATCTTTGGGTATATGCCCGATAGTGGTATTGCTGGGTCTAAAGACCTTGACAGGACAAATGAGATTCCATCAAATCAAAATTGCCCAACATGTTGACTAGCCAACAGAACAAAAACCAAAATTTTGTCAACTGTTCATGTGGCACTGTATTAATATTTACAGGATTCAAGTCAGATTATCTCAGTTCTTTCTGAATCACAATATTCAAATGGAAATGAATGAAAAATTCTGCCTAGACCTCAGTTCCTTATATTTCATACAGAAAAATTTCACAATGAGTGATCATTGATTATCCAACTCTATCTGTAAAACATGATGTTCAGTACATCACCATATTTAAATAGCTTTCTCTATGGACCCTTGGTGAGAGAGGGAGTTTAGATTTGTGGGTGGTGTTGAAGGAGAATGAATGAGTGGTTACTAATGGGAGCATGTATGACATGAAACAGCTAAATCAGCATGTATGACATGAAACAGCTAAATCAGTGGAAATTAAGCCTAGTCAGTGGTTAACATATAAACTTGAATCCCTAGAACTTCCTTAGAAACTTGCAGATAGCTTAATAGTTCTGGGAGTCTCTTGTAGGAAGGTCAAATGGAGTGAGGAGAAATCTTTTCTCCACAGCAGTTGTTTACTGCTTATATAAACTTTACGAGAGATCTTACAATATTTGTAGGTTTCAATTTTCCAAGACTTGTAACATTTATAATGTAGGTACATGTATTCCTACATGAATGCATTGATTTCTTACGAAAATACCAAAATTACAAAGTAATTCATGGGAAAAATATTAAACTATCATGAAGTGAGTTTAAATCTATTTTAAAGGTAAATAATTTTAAATGCACTTATTATCTAGAAACTTTTTTCAATTGCCGCAAATACTTTCAAGTATCTGTGACATTTGCTGTGTAAGAGAGAATATTTCCTGGATGGAATTGGAGGATAGTATCACAAACTCAGAAAGATAAGCAGGGGATGTACTCACTCATTAGTGAACATAAAAAAAAATAGAGAATTGTCATTGTACACAAGAATGAAAGGCCAGAACATAGCTAAATGACACAATGCCTCTCTTCTGCATTGATGGCCTCTGGCAGATTTGTGGGTGAAGAAAGACTTGTTTTCTTTAAGAGTCTGGCCACAGGATGTTTAATTATGCTCCAGTAAGTAAATGAGCAGCATGAATGGGTTTTTTGTAAATTGAGAGATCAGAAGAGTGGGCATGAAACTGAAAGAGCTGATAACTGAATTTGATGGGATACATGATATAAAATCACCAAATAATAAATAAAAATATTATGCAAAAAAAGAGAATATTTCCTTGACAAGTCTCCATAGCCTTGAGAGCTGTCCTTGGGTGTATCTGAAGTGATAGAAGCTATTTACACTTGTCTCTAGTCCTTCATCTTCTGGTCTTTTCCTTTCCCACTTTTCTTCCTTACTGATGTTTCAAGTTAAAAATTTTTAGTAGAGACATTAGCTGCAGTTTTTGAAGAAAAAAAAGATAATATGTTTATAACAAAATTCATTTGGCTTAGATTCACAATATAGTTTTTAATAAAATATTTTAAGAGTTACAGAACCTCTTGAAATGCATATAATTCTTTGTCAGTAATCTGGGGAGTAGTCTAAACATAAATATCATAGTGAGGATTAAGAACAGGTCTAAAGTTCTATACCAGCTAAAAAAATTCAATTTTAGAGATTTTCCTTTTTAAAACTTCTGTAATACATGTAACTTTTACTTACTATATGGTTATAGTCCGTTTATAGTTCATAAAAAGAAAAAAAAAGGTTATCTATCCGAGACTTGAGGGATAGTGCTATTGCTTGGTTTGGGTTCCAATTATTACTAAAATAAAATAAGCAACTATAGGGCATCTATATTTTAAATGAAATATAAATAGAAAAAAAACAACTCTAGTGAGGTGAACTTATAACCTCAGTTTGTGCAGTAATATGAAGCATCATGTACATCAATGTAATAACTGCAAATGTAAAACATGATCTAGTTTAAATCACATTTAATCAGAATGGGCAATGGTTCAGAAATGTAAAGTTTCCACTTTAAAGATGTTAAAATTCATTACTGTATTAGATTCATGTTTTTAAAACTTTTCGGACATTCAGTTTAGACCCAGAGGAATTTTGAAAATCAAAATTGACAGTACATATTTAACTATCATAACCACTCTGCAATTATGCTTAGCTGCTGTATTCTCATCCAATAACTCTACAATCTAGGAACTTGTATGCGCATTGAGATTCCTATGGAAGTTATAGCATTAATGAAATTGGTTTTTAAATTTCCCTAGGCTCAACCTAGACATTAAGAATATAAATGTAAATTAACAGAGAAGAACCAGCAGCTCTGAATGCTAACACATCCATATTCATTTACATTTTACACAGACATCAGGGAAACAATTTCTCTTCCTTTCCTCCAAAGAAATTATATTGATAATTTTGGCATGTTCCCTGTGATGGAACAACATGGAATATAGTATCCATACATTACTTAAAGTTCAAGTATATCAAAAGTTAATGCTTTATAGTTGGCTTGATTACAAAGCAATTTTATAAAATGAATATGTTGCCTATATCTGAGTTTAAGAAAATTTGGAGGTTTGTATATATTGAATAAACAATCACTTTTTAGTGATACATATGTACATATTATGTATTACAAAGAATTCAGAAAGTATATAGCTAAAGTAATACTAATAACTATACATAGTAATTTATCTAGTAGGACATTTGCTACCCCCACACACTATTCTAGGTTATTCTGCCATGAACAGCAAGAAGTGTTATGCATTTCTCATGTGAACTTATTGTTTTTCTTCCTTCCTTCCTTGCTTCCGTTCTTCCTTCTTCCTTTCTTTTGAGCTTAAGGGAAATAAGAAATAATAGCATACTAACAACTAGAGTTTGTTTTACATACAATTGTTTAAAGAGGAGATTCCTGTTAACTCACACACTACCCCCTGTTCTCCCCTATACTGCTATCTCCACCTTTCCAAAGCTCTGCAATCCTCACATTTCTCTTATTTTTCACTTGTATTCTATTGTCTATCAACTAGCTGTTTCAAGTTGGTGTCTGAGATAGTGGGTTTCTATATAACTTTTCATATTGCCTTTTTTTTTTTTTTGGTTAACCTTCTCCATCCTGTTTGGTTTTCTCTGTATTCCCACATCCCTCCTTGATTAAGCATTTCTTCATTGTGTATTCTGCTTCAGGTTTTCATATTACCTATTATCTATCATTTCCTCCACCCTAATTGTGTCCCCAACACCCTCTTTACTGTTTGCCACTGTTCCTAGTTAAATAATAAAACAAAATATTTGCTCCTAGAATCCAAATATGAGATGGAAAGAAAATATGGTGTCTTTTATTTTCATAATAAAATAAAGGTTAGAATTTCTTTCTTAGTATCATGTTTCTCCATTTCAATGTATACTTGCGAATACCAAGATTTTTTTCTTTCTTTACAGGTAGCTAATGTTCTATTTAGCATATGTGCCTCATATTTTATCATTTTTCTATTGATGGACATCTAGACTGATTACATTTCCTTGCTATGGTGAATATAGTAACAATTAACATGAATAAACAAGTGTCTATGTTACAGGATATAAAGCCTGGTGGATATGTATGTGTCCAAGTGAAAAAGCCTTATTAAAATCCACTAGTTTGTAAGCTAAAACCAAAATTCAACCTTTACATAAGAGTTCTAAAGGAATTCTTGTGATGATATGTTACATAGTTAATAAAACCTGTAATATCCAGAGATCAACACACAATCAAAAACTAGGCAGATATATATCAGAGAGTTCTGGATCTCTGTAAGTACAAGGCCAAATAGCTGGGTTTGAATGGCACACACCTTTAATCTCAGCACAGGGAAAGCTGAGAGTAGTGACCTAGGCCCTTAATCCCATAACTCCAGAGACAGAAATCTTTCTGTGTTTCTGTGAGTTCAAGGCTAACTAACAAATAGAATAGCTCACATATTTAATCCTAATCTGGATGGGATAAAGCAGGATGAGAAGGGTATTTAAGACAGGCTTGGGAAAACAGCAGAAATTAGAAGCAATCAGCAACAAGGCTGAGGAAGCTAGAAGATATCTAAGTTAGATTTGATTGTGGTGTTTCCGCTCTGATATTTCAGCCTTTTTCCCAATGTCTGGCTCTGAGTCTCTTTAATTGCAACCAGAATTCATGCTACAAGTTCTAATGCACCACCCATCATTGGTGGGCATAACATAAATTATTAAATAATATATTAAAGTATAGGTTATCAAATGTTTTAATACGTTATTAAATGAAATTCACAGTACAAGAAGTTATTAGACAGAGAAGCCTTTGAGGTTTTCCAAACAATGCAAAATATTGGTATTACCCTTGGCTACCCATCATTACTACTCAGTAAAATCTTGTTGCTGAAGCTCTCTCTCTCAATTTCTGTATAGAACATTAAAATGCTAATCTCAAATCAACTGGTAATCTCCCTTCCTGCTAGATAGATTTCATAGTGCTAAAAGGAACAATTTAGGCTGGTATAGGAGAAATTATATCAATTATCTTACCTAAATCTGGATCATGCATGCTTTGAGTATAACCTACCAACAAGCTATGCCTACTAAGGCAGTAGTGGCATACCTGTGATAAGATCTGATAACAGATTTGAGGACTGCTGTGCAACAGAACATTTCATACCTGCTGTTGTAACCCTGATCAAAAGTCTATGGCTGAAAAGATTATAAGAACTAATGTAGAACCTCCTTATAATTTTGCTTTTGCTCTAAATGCCCATGCTGTTAAATTGCCTTCTAATTAATTATGTTTATATCCATAGACCTAGTTTATTCTCAGTCATGCTCAGAGAAGCATTTTGCAGTGGATATCAGTCAGTGGAGAGATACATAACTTGTCAAAATGCTGAGACATTGTGCTCAGTTCTAAATGAGACAAATGCATTACTCCCACACTACCAATGTTCAGAAAACATTAAGAAAGATAAAGTGAGAGGAACCTAAGAGCAGGAGGATGGAAAAGATTGCTGTTAAATGTTTTCTTCTGAACATGTCATGGCTATTGCAATCATAAAATCACAAGAGCTGTGGTTACCTGCTCAAGATCTACATAAGATCAAACCAGTCAAATCCTGGCATAGATGCAGTCAGTGATCTCCAGGCTCTAGCCCATACTCAGGAGATATTTACAGTTATTATTTGGTGAGGGAGAATCATCCTTATTGAGGATGTGACAGCCAATTAGTTTCCCATGCTTCAGTGGATAGCCCCTCACTTATGCACACATAAGCAACAATAACTTGAGTTAGTAGATAGTCCAAAAATATAAAAGACAAAAATGTTGTGAGTACAGGGTAAATTATAGATCAATATGATCATATATATGCATATATATATATATATGGAATCCCCCAAAATGAGTAAACATTCTCTACAAAATGGAAATACAGATTTGAGCATTAAGGGGCTTTGTAGCAAGAGAAAGGTAATCATCAGTTGTTTTTAATCTCTTTAACTCTTTTGGGGCCCACAACCCAGCTCCGAAATAAACGCACAGAGACTTAGTATTATTTACCAATGCCCAGGCAGTTCTACCTTATTTCTAGCCACCATTTCTTAACTTAAATTATTCTGTTTACTTTCTCCCTCTGGGATTTTACCTTTTTTAAAAAAAAAAAATGTACCAATTTATCAAAATCTATGCCAATGAAAATTATCTGAGTTTAATAGAGATGTTTTTAGCCTATATCCTTATATTCCTCGATATTATAATAAAAATCCATATACCATTAAATAAGCAAAACTCCCACATCCCAGGTATTGGAAATTCTGGCATTATTTTCTCTAGACTGATTTCTGACTCTGGGTGAAGGCATCTTCAGCGGTCCCTGAGAAAATTGAGATAATGGCCAATTCCTGAGATGACTAGCCTTAAACTTTCTTAATATATATCACATGGCAATATTCAGAAGCTCATCTCTGATCATACTTGATCCATAATAACCCTGGAGGAATCCACAGCCTTTCATTTCCTGTGGAAATAAAAGCAAAACTTCTTCTCTAAAACAATGCCTTTTTTTGAGTTCCATTTTATTTTTTTCAGAGTAATTTATGCATTTTGTTGTGTATTTGATGCACAAATATAAAAAGCCTGGTAAAAGGGGATGTACCAAAACAAAAATACAATCAAGGAACAGATGCGTAGAGTAAGGCTTCCAAG
Organism: Sigmodon hispidus; assembly: GCA_004025045.1. NCBI lineage: Eukaryota > Metazoa > Chordata > Mammalia > Rodentia > Cricetidae > Sigmodon > Sigmodon hispidus. The sequence continues at coordinate 11,872 of PVIH01014983.1, forward strand.
GAAAACACTGGGAAATGTGGACTTATTCACAACCTTTGGTGGTAGTGGTGGTGTGTGTCTGTATGTGTCTATTTGTTTTCCTTACTTTACATAAATTGTAAAGCAGAGAATAGAATATAGCTTAGGTGGTTGAGTACTTGACCAGCATTCTTGAAGTCCTACGTTGAATGCCTGATGGATATCTTAGTACCTTCTTGTAATGCAAGCATTTAGCAATAGAGTATAGCTGACTGTGGGCAAGTAGTCCTGAGTTATATAAGAAACGTTGCTGTGAGCATGGAATTGAACTAGTTAGTAACAATCTATTATAGTCTCTGCTTCATTCTATCCTGTCTTCATGTCTTGCCTCAATTTCCTTGAGGATGAACCTGTAAGCCAAATAAACCCTCTCATCTTCACGATGCTTTCAATCAGGGTTTTACTTCAGCAACTGAAAGAAAAACAGAATGGCCTGTGTGAATATATGTGCGCCACATGCATGCAGATGCCTACATAAGCCAGAAGAGGGCATTGGATCCCCCTAAAACTGGAATTACAGGCATTTGTGAGATAATGTCAGTGCTGGTAACTGAAAATGGGCTGACTATAAGATCAGTAAATACACTCTTTTTTTACTTATTTATTTTTATAAATTAAAGTTTTTTTATCCATGGATCCACTTGTTCCAAGTCTCTTCCCCCTGCTGATCCCTCCCATTCAACCTTCAGCTTCCCTCCTCCCGATCCCCCCATGCCCTCCCCAGAAAGGGCAAGAGGTCCCAAGGTGAATTAGCTCAGCATACACTCCAGGCAAATCTGATTTCCTCATCCTAATATCAAGACTTGGTTAGGTGTTCCTCCAGAGGGAATGAGCTCCAAGGTGCCAGCCCATGCACAGAAACACAGTGTGATCCCTCCCCTTGAGGCTCCACATACTGCCCACGTCAGTGTACAGTTGCCTATCTTTGGAGGGCCTAGTTCCTTTTCCTGATGGTTCCCAGGTAGCTGTTCTTGATTCAGTGAGTTCCCCAGAGCTCCAGCCAGCCATCACTGTGAGAATTTTCCTCCTAGTCCCTATGCCCTTGCTCATATAGACTTTCCTCCCCTGCTATCAGCTGGAACAGGGATCAGCCCAGTGCTCAGCCATGCATCCCTACCTCTATTAATTGTTAGATGTAAGTTTTGTGGTGGCACTTAGGAAGGCTATTCATTTGATTAAAGGTGAAGTCCTGCTTAGGCAACACCTTCACTATTGATTGGAGACCTAGCCAGGGACATCATGTGAATGCTTGGAGGTTTCCCTACACCTGGTCTTTTTCCAACACCATATTGGCTTCCTCTAATAAGATTTCCATCTCATTTTTTTGTCTTACTCCTTGTTCCTCTCACTCAATCAACTCCTTTTCTCATGCTTTGTTCCCACCTCTTCTTGGTTGCAATTCCTCATGCTCCCAATTAGCTAAGCAGATCTTCTCTATTTTCTCTTCCCAGACAAGTCAATGGAGGTCTCTCATAAGTTCCTACCGATCCCAAGCTGTTCATTGGTTGTGATTTGCAGATTGGGTGTTCGTTGCTTTTTGTTTAATGTCCACTAATCAGTGAGTAGTACATCCCTTGCTTATCTTTCTGGGTTTGTGATACCTCTCTCAGGAGGATATTCTTCAAATCCATGCTTTCGATGGTAATTTTAGCTTTTTTAAAAACTTCTGAGTAGTACTCCATTGTGTAGATGTACCATACTTTGTAAATCCATTTTTCAGTTGAGGGGCAGCTAGGTTATTTCCAGGTTCTTGCTATTGCAAATGATACTGCTATGAACTAAGTTGAGCTAATGCTTTTGGAGTGTGAATGTGCTTCTTTAGGGTATATACCCAATAGTGGTATTGCTGGATCCTTGTAGAGATGGATTCCCAGTTTTATGAGGAACCACTGTATTTCATTCCAGAGTGGCTCAACAAGCTTACACTCCCACCAATATTGTAGAAGTGTTCCCCTTGATCTGCAACTTCTCAACAGCAATAGGCTGTTGTCTGTGTTTTTAATCTTAGTCATTTCTAACAGGTGTAAGGTGGTAGCTCAAAGTTGTTTTGATTTGCATTTCTCTGATGGCTATAGATGTTGAGGAATTTTTTCAAGTGTTTTTTTAGTCACTTTTAATTCTTCTGCTGAGAATTCCCTTTTTAATTCTGAACACCATTTTTTAATTGGGTTATTTAGGGTTTGGGGCTCTAGTTTCTTGAGTTGACTATATATTGTAGGAATCAGTTCTTTGCCAGTTGTAGGGTTGGTGAAAATCTTTTCCCTTCCTATAGGCTGTCATTTTGTTTTAATGACTGTGTCCTTTGCATTACACAAACTTCTCAGTTTCAGAAGATCCCACTTATTGATTGTTGTTCTTAGTGTCTGTGTCACTGATATTATATTTTGAAATTGGTCATCTTTTCCAATTTCTTGGAAGGTATTTCCCACTTTATTTATTATCATGTTTACTGTAACTGGGTTTATGTTGGGGTCTTTAATCCACTTGGATTTTAGTTTTGTGCAGGTTGATGGGCTTGAATCTAATTGTATTGTTCAACATACTTACCTTCCAGTTTTGCCAATATCATTTGTTGAATATACTGGGGTTTTTTTTCATTGAATATTTTTGGCCTCTTGGTCAAAAATCAGGTGTTCATAAGTGTGTGGGATAATGTTGGGTCTTTGATTCCATTCCATTGATCCACAAGTGTTTTTATGCCAGTACCAGGCTGTTTTTATTACTGTAGATCTACAGTGTAGCTTGAAGTCGGGGATGGTGATGCCTCCTGATGTTCTTTGGTTGAGCAAAATTGTTTTGGCAATCCAGCCTTTTCTCTTGTTCCAAATGAAATTGAGTATTTTTATTTTGATGTCTGTAAAATATTACGTTTGGATTTTGATGGGAATTACAATGAATCTGTAGATTGCTTTTGGTAGAATTGCCATTTTTGCTATGTTGATTCTTCCTATCCAGGAACATGGGAGAGCTTTCCATTTTCTGATATTCTCTTCAATTTCTTTCTTCAGTGATTTAAAGTTTTTGTCAAAAAGATCTGTTACTTCTTTGGTTATAGCTACTCCAAGGTATTTAATGCTTTTGCAGCTATTATAAAGGGTGATGTTTCCCTTATTTCTTTTTCAGCCCTTTTATCTTTAGTGTATAGGAGGGCTACTGAGTTCTTTCAATTAATCTTGTATCCTGCTACATTGCTGAAGGTGTTTATCAGCTGTAGAAGTTCCCTGGTAAAATTTTGTGGGTCACTTATGTATACAATCATATCATCTCCAAATAGAGATAGTTTCACTTCTTCTTTTCCAATTTGTATCCCCTTAATCTCCTTTCATTCTCTTATTGCTTTAGCTAAAACTTCGAGAACTACATTGAATAGATAAGGGGAGAAAAGACATCCTTGTTTAATTCCTGATTTTAGTGGGATTGCTTTGAGTATTTCTCCAGTTAGTTTGACCTTGGCTGTCGGCATCATGTAAATCACCTTTATTACACTGAGATATTTTCCCTGTATTCCTGATCTCTCCAGGACTATTATCATAAAGGAATATTGGATTTTGTGAAAGGCTTTTTTAGCATCTAAGGATATGATCATGTGTTTTATTCCTTCAGTTTGTTTATATGAGGGATGACATTTACAGTTTTTCATATATTGAACCAACTGTGCATTTCAGAGTTGAAATCTTCTTGGTCATGGTGGATGATATTTTTTATATATTGTTGTAAACAGTTTGCCAAAATTTTGTTGAAAATTTTAGCATCAATATTCACAAGGGAAATTGGTCTGTAATTTTCCTTCTTTGTTGTGTCTTTGAGTGGCTTGGTTATTAGAGTAATCATGAAAAGAATTTGGCAATATTCCTTCAGGTTCTGCTGTGTGAAACAGTTTGAGGAGGAATGGTAGTAATTCTTGTTTGAATGTCTGGTAGAATTCTCCACTGAAACCATCTGAACCTGGGCTTTTTTTTTACTTGGGAGGCTTTTAATAACAGCTTCAATTTCCTTTAGGGTTATAGGACTGTTTAGGTAATTAATCTAATCTTCATTTAATTTTGGTAAATGAATGGCACCTGTCCAGAAAGCTGTCCATTTCTTCTAGGTTTTCCATTTTTATGGAATATAAATTTTCAAAGTATGACCTGATAATTCTCTGGATTTCCTGGGCTTCTGTTTTTATGTCCCCAGTTTCATTTCTGATTTTGTTGATTTGGATACTCTTTCTCTGCTTTTTGGTAAGTTTGGATAAGAGTTTATCTATCTTGTTGATTTTCTCAAAGAACCAATTTTTTGATTCATTGATTCTTTGTATTGTTGTTTTTGTTTCAATTTTATTGATTTCAACTCTACATTTGATTATTTCCTGCCATCTACTCCTTCTAGGTGAGTTTGCTTCTAATTGTTCCAAGGTTTTCAGCAGGCCTGTTAGTTCTCTAGTGTGGGATTTCTCTAGGTTTTTCACATAGGCATCTAGTGCTATGAATTTTCTTCTTAAGACTGCTTACATGGTGTCCCACAAGTTTGGGAACGTTGTAGATTCATTTTCATTAAATTCTAGAAAGATTTTGATTTCTTTCTTAATTTCTTCCTTGACTTAATCTTAGTCATTCTGACATGTGTAAGGTGGTAGCTCAAAGTTGTTTGTTTGAGGTGGTTCAGCTGAGTGATGTTTAGTTTCCATGAGTTGGTAGGCTTTCTGTGATTTTTGATGTTGAACTCTAACTTTAGGCCCTGGTGGTCCAGTATGATACAAGGGATTATTTCTATTTTTTTGTATCTGTTGATATTTGCTTTATGACCAATTACGTGGTCAATTTTAGAGAAAATTCCTTGTGGTGCTGAGAAATATGTACATTCCTTAGCATTTGGATGGACGTTTCTATAAATATCTATTAAATCCATTTGCATCATGAGCTCTGTTAGACTCCTTATTTCTCTGGTGTGTCTCTGTTTGAACTATCAAGGGGTGAAAATGGGGTATTGAAGTCTCCCACTATTAACGTGTGAGAGTTGATTTGGGATTTGAACTTTAGTATTGTTTCTTTTACAAAGGTAGGTGCCCTTATATTAGGGGCATAGATATTCAGGATTTAAATCTCCTCTTGACCATTTTTTTCTGTGATGAGTAAGTAATGTCCATCTTGGTCCCTTTTAATTGCTTTTAGTTTAAAGTCTACTTTGTTAAATATTATGATGGTAACCCCGGCTTGTTTCTTAGGGCCATTTGATTGGAAAATCTTTTCCCAGTCCTTTACTCTGAGCCTGTGTCTTTCTTTGTGTTTGAGGTGTGTTTTTTTGTATGCAACAGAAGCATGGCTTCTGTTTTTGTATTCATCTTGTTAGTGTGTGTCTTTTTATATGTGAGTTGAGTCTATTTATATAAAGGGATATTAGTGACAACTGATTTATACTTCCTGTTATTTTTGGTGGTAGCTTGTATGTATTTCCATTCTCTGGGCTTTTCTTCTGTGGAATTATTTATTGTTTGTGGTTTCATGGGTGTATCTGGGATCCTTTGTTCGGAGTTTTTCCTCTAATGCTTTCTGTAGGGCCAGATTGGTAGACAGGTATTGTTTCAGTCTGACTTTGTCCTGAAATATTTTATTTACTCCATCTATGGTGTTTTATAATTTGCTGGGTGTAGTATTCTAAGTTGGCAGCCATGCTCTTTTAGTGACTGTATAACTTCTGACAAAGCCCTTCTTGTTTTCATTGTTTCCATTGAATTGTCAGGTGTTATTCTGATGAGTCTGACTTTATAGGTAAGTTGGTCCTTTTCTTTTGCATATCTTAACATTTTTCTTTGTTCTGTATGTTTTGTGGCTTGATTATTATGTGGCAAGCAGACTTTTGGGGGATTCATATATATTTGGTGTTCTGTAGCTTCTTGTATCTTTATAGGCATTTTCTTCTTTAAGTTAGGAAAGTTTTCTTCTATGATTTTTATTGAATACATTATCTGTGCCTTTGAGCTTGTATTCTTCTCCTTCTTCTGTTCCTATTAATCTCAGGGTAGGTCTTTTCATAATGTCCCTGATTTCCTGAACATTTTGTGTTATGACTTTTTTGGATTTAGGATTTTCTTTGACTGATATATCTATTTTTGCTACTGAATCTTCCACTCCAGAGATTATCTATTCCATCTCTTGGATTCTGTTGGTTATGCTTGTATCTGTAGTTCCAGCTCTTTTCTTCAGATTTTGCATTTCCATCTTTGCCTCCTTTTGTGCCTTTTTAATTGCTTCTATTTCAGTTTTTAGTTCCTGGAATGTTTCTTTCATTGTTTGGTTTATCTTTTCTTGTTTTTCTTTCTTTTTTCAATACTTTTGTTTTTGACATTATTCAAACAATTTTTTCAGACCAACCAATGTACCATTACCCCCATTCGGTTCTCCACTCACTTTCCTCCCTTCCTACCACTCCATTTCCTCCTCAAAGAGGATAAGGCCTCCCATGGAAAGTCAAAAAAGTCTAGGATAAAATGTAGAGGTGGGGCCAAGCCTTTCTTCCCTGTATCAAAGCAGAACAAGGTATCCCTTCATAAGGAATTGGTTAAATTCTGGTTCCACTGCCAGAGGCCCCACAAACTGCCCAGTGCAAACAATTGTCATACACATTAAGGTCCTACTTAGTTCTCAGTTGTCAGTCTAGAATCAGTGACTTCACAATAGTTCCTGTCAGCTGTCTTTGTGGGATTCTCCATCATGATCCTGACCCCTTTGTTCATCTAATTCCTCACACTCTCTTTGACTGGACTGAGAGCTCTGCTGAACACTTAGCTGTGGATCTCTGCATCTGCTTCCATCAGTTGCTGGATGAAGGTCTATAATTTCAACTGGAGTGGTTATCAATTTTACTACAAGAGAAGACCAGTTCAGGCACCCTCTCCATTATTTCTTGAAGTCTTAGCTGGGTTCATCCTTGTGGATTCCAGGCAGTTTCCATAGCACCAGGTTTCTCTCTTACCCCACAATGGCTCCCTCTGTTAAGATATCTATTTTGTTGTTCTCTCTCTATGTCATTTTCCCAATTCTACAATCCTGTTCCCTCACTCTCTTCTCACCTCCCCTTACACCATGCTCTCAATTTACTCAGTACATCTTATCTATTTTCCTTTCTCCATAGGGGCCCCTGCATATCCCTCTTAGGGTCTCCCTTGTTACCTAGCTTCTCTCTTGTAGATTGTTGCCTGGTTATCCCTGCTTTATGTCTAATATCCTCTTATAAGTGAGTACATACCATATTTGCCATTGTTACTCAGAATATAACTTAATAACACACTTCCCATCAAATGACATTTTATTTAAATAATTTAAATCTCAATCATATTTTCCTCTGAACTAAGACCAGATTTTTGTGTACTATGTTTTCTTTCTGTGCCCTAATGAGCTGTGTCCCTTGAAGCCATTTTAATGAACTCTGTGCTATCTTGGTTTTCTTTCAAGGATTTGTTCATCTCTTCCAATTTTGTGTTTGTATTTTCTTCTATTTCTTTAAGGGAATTTTTTATATCTTCTTTGAAGGCTTCAATAATCTTTATTAAGGTGTTTTGCTGTTGTTTCCTTCTGCTTCCTCTTCATTGCTCTGTTCAGGTTTTGGTGTTGTGAAAGCACCAGCTTCTTCTGTTGGTGCCTTGTTGTTATTTATATTGTTATATGTACTCTTGCACTGGCATCCACCTATTGCTTCCTTGGTTCACTCTTAGTCAGCTCTTAGTTGGTTCTTAGTCAGTTGTGCATCCAGGATTTGTGTGTCTTCAGTCTGCTCTGGACAAGGGGTCTGCATGGTCTCTTACTCTGCTCTGGACATGGGTCTGCACAGTCTGAAGATGTCCATGTGTGATGACCCAGCTTGCATTGGAGGCAGGGTTTGGTCATGGGATGTCCCTTCTGCTGTGTGTTTCTGGGGATTGCTGGGGGGTTCCTCTCAGCTTTGTTTGGTTTGGGACAGGGCTGGGTATAGGAGCAGAGCTAGAGCTGTGCTTTGGAGAGGAGGTCTCCAGGTGGCCTAGGAATGAAAATTTGCTTACCTCTTACTCTCCTCTAGTCACAGTGTCTGCACAGTTTTGAATTCCATTTTAAAGTTAAGAATTTCCTAAGATATCTAGGCTGGTTTATTTTAGCAGTCCAGTTTACAATCCCATGTCTCTAGCAGCTGTCTTTGTTTACCAGCAATCAAAATATTTAACATCATTACAGAAACATATAGGATCCAGACTCCCTTTGTGTATCTCATTTTTATGTGAAATATTCTTTTTTATCATTTTACTTATCTCTTTAAAGACTTTAATTTTAAACTACTCTATTATTTTTATATTACTTATACTTTATCATTGGTTTGCTGTAACTTTTTGATTCCATCTGGATCTCTTTTATTATGTATCTCTATTTTTTTCATGCCGCTATCCTTTAAACTGCTAAGCAGAATGCCTAGAACCTCTGCTGTGACTTTAGCAGCTGGTCTGTCCTCTTCTTGGATTGTGAGATCCAAGCATAATCTTGCAGTCCAGTCAGAGGTAGGTGCACTTAATCCCCCAGCTATGAAATACCTGTGTCCTACACTGTGACAGGTATTTTTACACTGGCCCCTGGTGTTCTCCTCTCCACATTTGTTTTTGCTCCTCTTTCTTTCTTTTCTTCCTTCATCTATTATTTATTCTCTTTGCCCACCAGCCTCATCTATTTCTTTTTCTTGCCTAGCTACTGGATGTTCAGGTCTTAATTAGAATAACCAGGTGGTCTAGACAGGCATTTGATTCATGAAATTGTACATCTAACTCAAAAAAGTATGGACTTATAAAATAATGTAAGGCAATCAAATGTAGAATAAATTATCTGAACAGAAAATTGATACAATGAAGAGAAATAAACTTTTAACTTGTTATTTCTCATATTACTATATATAATGAAAGAAACATAAATAATGTAAAGAAATTATGGTTTAGTAAGTTATCATTATACAAATAACAAAACCAATTTTCCTTGAAGGAGAATATTAAAAAGTTTAATTGTAGTAATTGATAGAATCACATAAATTAGAAATGTAATATACCAAATATAAATTCATGAGAAAAGGATACAATATATTCTTAAGTAAAAAAAAATTTTTAACTATATGAAACATTTCAAATTTATTAGCAATCAACAAAATGCATATAAAAAGCACCAATAATACTTTTGTCATCTCAGTTTAGATAGTCTAATGTAATATGTTGTATATGAAGTAACTGGACAGTTTCATAGCCTCTTAATTAAGTTTATTTGTATTTAGTATGAAAAAACCTGTTTAAGTGCTTTGCTCTATGGCAGAGCTTTTTAAAGGAGCAATATCCCTTATTGAATATTATATAGTGGATATTATTTAATCTACTAAATCAAATCTGAGAAAGTATTATAAAAATGTTCAAATAAATGCTAAAAGATGTATATTCAATGGATTTAACTATTTTACTATTTCAAGATTATTAATATCACCATTATCTTTAATTTAAAATAATCTTCCCCTAGCAATCTGAATTTATAGGAATTTCAGTATAGCTATGTAGTGGAATACTATGCAGCTATTTTTAATGTAAAGGAATGTTTAAAGCAAAGCAGATGTAAAGTGATATATCATTTTGGTATATAGTTATGTGGAAAAGTAGAGTTTTGAATTCATGTATATAATATGATTCATTTTAAGTAAGGACATTTCTGACACTCCAATATACTTTTAGTGCGTAGAACTGAATTTAAAGAAATATATACTACACTGTTATAATAAGAAGAAAGTAAGAATTGTACCACTTTAGGAAAGAGAATGACTTAAGTATTCTGTTTCCATTTTTGTCTGAAAAATGGTGGTATTATTACCCCTTTTAAAAATTAAGTGTGAGAAAATACTAAAGTAATGAATGCAAAGCATTTAGAATGAAACCTCTAACTTGTTTTTGTTATTTCTTTAAATACTTTAATAAGAATTCTTATACTTTAATAAGAATGTATTCATTGAATTTATATGTAGTAAACTAGAAAAGGTTAAGAATCTAAAATAAGTAGGTAACTAATATGCATCAAAATACAAAGAGATGAAAAAGAAAAATTGACTATGGTATAATTAATATCATAAGCCATATAACCAGTAATTCACTATACATAAGTTGTGTCATTGGTAGAAATAAAAAAACACCACCATACTATCTTGTTTTTCTTCTTATGGAGAATTAAAATATTTTTTCTTCCTTTTAAATCTAAGTAAGTCCTATAATTATCTTTCACCGATAAAATATGGCAGAAGAAACACTATAATATGAATCTTAGACCTTTGGAGGCCTTGTAGCTTCTATATTTACTCTTTTGTTATGATGCCCTAATGATAAGACAATTTTTTATAATTTACAAAAGAATAAAGACCCATGGGGAGTATATCCAATGACAACAAATACAACTCAGGCAAATAGAACCTATATCCAGACATGACTGCATGGACACCTTGTACCTTTCAATCTGGTGAAACATATAGCATTAATAATTGTATCAAGGAAATAGTAGAATAAATATTAAGATAATCCACAAAGGAAGAAAACTATTAAATTGATGTTATATCAGTCAAAAATATTCACAGTTACTTTATATGTAATAGTCAATAACTGACACAGAGGATATGCAGCCTCATAAAGACAACAAGGAGAGAGAAGTCTAAGACCTCACTGTTACAACCACTGCATTTGACACACTGGATAGTGTGATGCCCTGCGAGAGAGAATGCAGATCTACTTTACCAGTAAGTTGAATATTACTACTTTTGTAAATGCAGCCAAGACTCATAGAAATAATTTCTATGTAACCATAATAGTTTGAGAAATGGCAAAATGCTGGTTGAAGCCATGCGCCCATGAAGAAATGATATAAGACAATCCCAAAGACATAAAAAATATTTGTATGTGGTTTATACTTCAAAAATTCATGAATTTTAATCTTAATATGCAAGGTAGTACTGTTGGGAAGTAATTAGAAACCTTTACCCAGTGAAATTTAATATGAGTATTTAGGTCATTGAGTATATTGCTCTTAGAAGGATCTGCTGCAGTCATCCTGGGATTCTAGTTATTTCTCAAGAAAGATTGTAATAAAAAAAGCAACGAAAGGAGATTAAGGGGATACAAATTAGAAAAGAAGAAGTGAAACTATCTCTATTTGCAGATGATATGATTGTACACATAAGTTACCAACAAAATTCTACCAGGAAACTCCTACAGCTGATAAACACCTTAAGCAATGTAGCAGAATACAAGATTAAGGCGAAGAAATCAGTAGTCCTTCTATACACTAAAGATAAAAGGGCTGAAAAAGAAATAAGGGAAACATCACCCTTTATAACAGCTTCAAATAGCATGAAATACCTTGGAGTAACTATAACCAAAGAAGTAACAGATATTTTTGACAAAAATTTTAAGTCACTGAAGAAAGAAATTGAACAGGATATCAGAAAATGGAAAGCTCTCCCATATTCCTGGATAGGTAGGATCAACATAGCAAAAAATGGCAATTATACCAAAAACAATCTACTGATTCAATGAAATTCCCAACACAATATTTTAAAGACCTCAAAATAAAAAAACTCAATTTCATTTGAAACAAGAGAAAAGGCAGGATTGCCAAAACAATTCTGCTCAATAAAAGAACCTCAGGAGGTATCACCATCCCTGACTTCAAGTTATACTATAGACCTACAGTAATAAAAACAGCCTAGTACTGGCATAAAAACAGACTTGTGGATCAATAGAACTGAATTGAGGATCCAGACATTAACCCAAAAAAAATCTATGAACAATTGATCTTTGACAAAGAGGCCCAAAATATTCAATGGGAAAAAGATAGTATCTTTAACAAATGGTGTTGGCATAGCTGGTTGGTAGTGGGGAGAAAAATACAAATAGATGCAAGCCTGTCATCCTGCACAAAACTCAAATCCAAGTGGATCAAAGACCTCAGCATAAACCCAGCCACTCTGAACTTGATAGAAAAGAAAGTGGGAAATATCCTTCTACAAATTGGTGCAGGCGACCACTTCCTAAATATAACACCAGGGGCATAGACACTAAGAAGATCAATCAGTAAGTGGGATCTCCTGAAGCTAAGAAGCTTCTGTAAAGCCAAGGACACTGTCAATAGGACAAAACGACAGTCTACAGAGTGGCAAAAGATTTTCACTAACCCTACAAATGATAGAGCATTGATATATAAAACATATACAGAACTCAAGAATCTAGAACCCAAAACTTTGATTAATCCAATCAAAAAATGGTGTTCAGAACTATAAAGGGAATTCTCAGCAGAAGATTTATGAATGGCTGAAAGGCACTTGAAAAAGTGCTCAACATCTTTAGCCATCAGAAAAATGCAAATCAAGACAACTTTGAGATAGCACCTGACACCTGTCAGATTGGCTAAGATAAAAGACACAGATGATAGCCTATGCTGGAGAGTTTGTGGAGCAAGGGGAACACTCTTCCATTGCTGGTGAAAGTGTAAACTTATTCAGCCACTCTGGAATGCAGTATGAAGGTTTCTCAGAAAACTGGTAATCAATCTCCCCAAGGTTCCAGCAATACCACTTCTGGGTGTATACCCTAAAGATGCACAGTCACACTCCAAAGGCATTAGCTCAACTATGCTCATAGGAACATTATTCGTAATAGCAAAAACCTCGATAAAACCTAGATGCCCCTCAACTGAAGAATGGATTAACAAACTGTGGTACATCTACACAATGGAGTACTACTCAGCAATAAGAAAAAATGATATCCTAAAATTTGCAGGCAAATGGGTGGATTTGGAGAATATCCTCCTGATCGAGGTATCTTAAACCCAGAAATGTAAGCGGGGATGTACTCACTCACTCTAAACAAAATGCAAAAAGCAAAGCATGTCCAAGCTTCAAAACACAACCACTGAACAGCTTGGGATTGGAAATACCTTGGACTGACACCTTGGATCCCACTCCCTCTAGAAGAACACCTGACTCAGTCCTGCTTTTGGGGGAAGAAACTAGATCTGCCAGGAGAGGAGGCTGAACTGAGCAATATTGAGACCTTGGGACCTCCTGCCCATGCTGGGGAGGAGATGGGGAGATGTGGAGAAGAGAGAGTGACTGGAGGGAGGTGGGAGAGGGAAGGGACCTTGAACAAGGATAGACACAGATAGAAAATGTGACTTTATTCATAATAAAAAATTAAAAAAAGAAAAAGCAACCCTATTCCCTGAATAGAATTTTCTGTATTGTCATTAGGTGTCCCCTTTCTTGTTTGCTTTTTAATTATGATACCATAAGATTTTCAATATATTTGTTTCTATATCCAAAACTGTAAGTCAGCCAAACTTCTTTTCTAAATATACTCAATTTTGGGTACTTTGCTGTTTATGTAAGAATGGGAAAATAGAGTAATACAGAGAGATGTTTTTACATTTATAGACTTTTTCACAATACAATAATAGTGATAATTTTATTCATTCAAATTAAATCCACTATATATATATGTGTGTGTGTGTACATATATTTTCCAGTTCTCATTATTGTTTGCATTATTTGATCTTTTCTCTACTAAATAAAATGCTCTATCGAAAACTTGTCCTCAACTATTTCTACATGGGCCAACTATTTAACTACAATTATAAGGACTTATGTCTGACTTTATGGCAATGCATGTATAATAAGGATAAACAAAAATCTAAGTTTAATACAAAACACAATGGAAAGCGGCCCCAGAAAGAAAATTTTCTTTAGCATTTTAGAGGACAGTGATTATAGAGATACCCAAAGGGACCCTAAAAGTTTGAAAGACCATATTTTGAGACCATACAGAGAGGTTGGATGCTAAAGTGTTATGCTCTTGTATATTTTAAATATTTGTCCCTCCTATTGTTTTAATAAAACCCTAATTGGTCAGAAGGCAGACAGGAAGTATGGCCAGGGCTACCTGGTTAAAAAATCTCTGGGAATATAAAGATCAGAGCAGAGAAATCAGGGAAAGTAAGAGGAAGCAGGATGAGAACCCTGCTCTGAGAAATGTACTAAGCCACATTGCTAATCATGGGTTCATTTAAGAGTAAGAGTTAGCAAGTAATATGCCTAAGCCACAGGCCAAATAGCATGTAATTAATATAATAAGACTTTGTGTGATTATTGGGGAGTGACCCCTGGACTGGACCTCAGTGCCTGACTGGGCCAGAAACTTTTTACTACAGTTGTCAACAAGGATTATAGAAAATATTCTATTGAAATTGAGTATGATTTGATTGGCTTATGGAAAGATAATATCATGCCTACTCTTATTCCCCATTATTCTTTGAGTAAACTGAAAAATCTTTTTCATGGTCCCTAAAGCTTTAAGTGAGTTACTTTGTTTCTGACTTTCAGGTTTCATGTTATGTCATTGGTTCTAATATACTACTTACCCTCATTACACTGTCTAAATATAGGCTGATTTTGTAATCCATAGGGTATCCAAATATTTTTATATGAATAAAAACTAATTCCACTTACAATGCATTTTCCAAATATTTTTATATTAATTAAAGCTGATTCCACTTTTTCTTCCCAGAATGATAACTACAGTGCATTTTCCAGTCCTCAAATTTATAGCACTGCCTCAATGAAGTTTACATAATTATCTCTCAATCTTCTCTGATGTCTTGCAGTTATTATTTCTGTATTTTTTTAGAGGAGCAACTGTTAAGAATCACCTATGCTGTAGAATTAGTTATGCCTACCTGTTGCCAGTAACAAGCAATATCAACAATGATAGGGATATATCTACTTTGAATATTACCATCTTTTTCCTAGTACATAGGATTTAGTAAGCCCACACTAGATTTTCTGTAATTTTCTATGTGGTGAAAATACAAATGAGAGATTAAAGTCACATATGGAGAGTCTATTTTCTTAATATGAAAAGAAATTACTCATGTTTACTGTGTCATGTTGGAATAAGGGCATAGATTCAATTTTCATGTAAAATACCATTTACCTTTGGTGGGATTGAAATTAGGGCTTCATGTAGGCTAGCAAAATGATCTACAACTGAGGTATATTCCCAGCACTAAAATGACTTTTTAAATTGGGTTTATAATAGGCTATTCTGATAATTGTTAGCATGCAATAATAACTGCTAATGTGTATTTCTGTAAAATATTCTTATGGCCAAGGTTAAGAATGTGTTCCCAAAGAACTAAGTGCATTAAATACTTTAATATAAATTAATAGTTACATGTAAGTCAATCATGGTAATAATTTACTTAAAAGGTTATGGTGACAAGGTCACAAAGTTAGAGAGAAGTTCAAGTGCATTTAAATGTTAAGAGAACAATCCTAATTGTTCTAAACTCTTTTAATATTCTTTTTTTTTAAGTGTAATTTCATCTCTCAAACAGAAGTCATGGTACATTTTGAAATAATTCTTCCCATTTTCAACAACTATGATAGTTTAAAAGTGCCAAAAAGTAATATTTCTAAAAGTATTTCCAATATAAAGACAAACACTAGTAGTTCTGCAAGGGAACGCAGTATATTATCTTTATGAGGGAACAAATTACTGTTATTGCCATATTTGTCTATGTATATCAATATCAAATGCAAGTGAATTTCATATAAAATAAAGACCAGAGAAAAATTCTCTCAACTGTCTATAATTTTTAATTTAAGCAGCTATTTGAATCCATTATAGTAATAATGCAAATGAATTGCTATTGCACCCTGTTGGGAAGACTTGGCATCTGAAAGTTATGATTAATCTGCATTAGGGCTACATTTTATTTTGAGAATAAGATGCAGCAGCATGGATAGATATTTTCTAATGAATGATGTTTTATATGAATATATATGAGAAAGTTTTGTTATATGGACTATGAAGTAACTTTTCACAGTCTTCTACTTTTTATACATTTTAATTTTCATTGCCATACGACCAGAATAGTGGCTATCCAAGATCCATTTAGATACTAAGTGGAAATATTTATGGAGAAGACATTAATTGACTTTCCAATTGTTCTCTGGAGCCTTACTACAGTGTGTGAAAAATATCTTTATTTGACTGATATTAACAGTTTGATCCAGAATTCTGGCTACCTACTGCTAATATTCAGAGTCTAGTATGCTTCCTCCAACTGGAATATAACTGTGTTTCCTAACAGAGACCACAGCTGGCCAGAAATAGGCACTCCCTAGAAACAAGCTGGTGACTTCCAGTTTTACAGACCTGTTTATGTAAGTGGTTTGGGAGAAGCATTAAGCTACTATTCCTAATTCCAGTAATTTCAGTGAGAAGTTAAAGCACCAGCAGCACACATAACCTCTGGAAACTGATCTCTGCATGGCATGGTTTTCAGTAGCAATAGGAAATAGTGATTCACGACAACAAGTTTATATTGAAATTACACCTTTGAAAATATTCTCCCATTAGCCAAGCAACCAAACAAAAATCTTTCATTTTAGATGGCACACATTGATTTTCTTTATGTAATTGTTATTGACTTAAGTCTTCTATTATTATTGTACTTATACTCTTACTTATGATGGTACTTAGGAACAAGATTGAAATAAGTGAAATTTCCATTGTGCATTTGTTGCACAGAATAAAACCTATAGATTAAATGTCCATTTTAAAAATCAAAGCCAGAAGAATATCTATATATTATTCTCAAAGACATGGTTCTTCTAGGTAGAAAAATGCTTGTTGATTAGTGAATTGTTTACTTATCTATGAACATCTCTTAGCTTCTTTAAGTCTCAGTTTCTTTGATATTCATAGTGCTGACACAGTTCCTGAATTATAGTAGATGCTTCACAATCACTAGCTGAATTAAATTTATGTAATCACAATAGTCTCAGGAATAAACATAAAAATGAATGAATGTATGTGTATGTGTCTTTGCTAAAGGCATGATTTTTTCTTTTTATTGAAAATAGACTCTCTTCTCATATAAAATATTCTAATTATAGTTTCTCCTCCTTCTACTATTCCCAGTTCCTTCCAACCACCCTCTCTAGATAAATGCTCTTTCTTTATCTCTTAAGAGAAATAATAACTGAAAATTGTACCATGAATTCCAATTGTACTGAAAGAGACTCAGAGCCAAATATCACGGAAAGGCTGAAATATCAGAGAGAGGAAACACCACAGTCAAATCTCATCCAGCTGTTTTCCAGCTTCCTCAGCCTTGCTCCTGATTGTTTCTCCCTCTGCTGTTTTCCTATGCTGCCTTAAATACCCTTCTTGCCAGCTGTATCCCATCCAGGTTAGGTTTAAAGGCAGGAGCCTTCATTTGGTAGTCAGCCTTGAACTTGCAGAAACACAGAAAGTTGTCTCTGGAGTTATGGGATTAAGGGTGTAGGTCACACTCCAAGCCTTTCCCTGTGCTGGGATTAAAGGTGTGTGTTATTGAAGCCCAACTGTTTTGCCTTGTACTCAAAGATCAAGAAATTCCTGAGCTATATCCATCTAGTTTTTGATTGTGTGTTGATCTCTTGATACTACTAACCCCACACCTAATAGTGATATTAGTTCCTACTCTATTAGCGTTCTCTTAGAAAGTTGCCTCCTCAAGTTGTCAATCTTGGTGTTGAGTCCCTTCACCTGCTGTGCTATCTCACTGGCCAGGTTTCTTTTTAGGCTTTGTGTGTGTGTGCTTTATTATGAATAAAGTCCTATTTTTTATCCATGTATATCCTTGTTCAGACTCCTTTCCCCCTCTTGCCCCTCCCAGTCACTCTCTCAAATCCCATCATTTTATCTCCTCCCCAGGAATGGTAGAAGGTCCCAAGGTGGCATAGTTCAGCATCCATTCCAAGCAAGTACTATTTCCTCACCCAGGACCTACACACACACACACACACACACACACACACTAAATAAATGAATGAATAAATTTGGTGTATAAAGGAAAAAAAGAAAGTTGACGGGAGAAAGAAGTGATCTAAAAGGAAAGAAACCAAGAGAGCTAAAGGGGTAAGAAAAACAAATGTCACATTTATTCGTATGCCGAATCTGTCTGAAATCTATATTACTATCTATCAATCTATGACACAAAAGGAGAGAAGGGATTATTTTACGAAAGAAGGGACCTAAGAAGTGGGAGGGGAAAATGAAGGAGGAATATGAACAAAATAAAATGATGTATGCGTACGGAAATGTCAGAATGAAATCTACTATTTTGTGTAAGCAAAAGTCAAATAAAAAGCATTTGCCTGTAAAATAAAACAGAAAGTTGTCTCCTATGCCAAGGTGTTCAAGGATGTTTCCCACTGTCTCTTTTTAGCAGGTGTAAGGATTTTTAAAGCTTGTATTTACCTGGAATGTAACTGTCAATCATCTCCCTGGGTGTGGCGATGCAAACATGGGCCCGTCCACCCTTTTAATGAAAAGGTTCACACAAGCCCCCGCCCCTTCCCTTCTCTCTCTGCCCCCTTCTGCCCCATCTCTGCTCTCTGCTGTAATAAACTCTAGTGTGGTACTTCCGGTGTTGAGATTCCATTCACGCGCCACGTGCAAAAAATTAACATTGGTGCTCAAACAGTTTCTGACATTCTTCTTCGAGAAATAATTCCCAGGTTTGGAATTCCTGCTTCTCTTCAATCTGACAATGGTCCTGAGTTTGCCTTGCAAATTTCCCAAAGATTATCTAGGGCTCTCAACATTCCCTGGCATTTCCATATTCCATATAGACCTCAGTCATCTGGCAAAGTAAAACAAACTAACCGCTCCTTAAGATGTCACAAGAACTCCATTTAGACTGGATAAAGTTACTACCTCTAGCCCTGTTTAGACTTAGAGCTCTCCCCAAAAAACCTCTGAATATCTCACCCTTTGAACTTCTATATGGAAGACCTGTTTTACCGCCTGGACTGTCTCCTAAAACCCCATACCTTCCTGACAATCTGCTTCCTCCCCTCCTCCATTACCTGCTTTTGTGGGATTTTGCAGACGATTTCCTCCCCAAACCGTGCTCTGATTCATTCTGCCCACCTCGAGTTAACATTGGAGATCAAGTTCTACTTTCTTCTCTAAGTCACCAACCTCCTCCCCTCACTCCAAATTGGATGGGACCATATAGAATAATTCTGACAACGCCTACAGCCGCTAAACTGGAAGGCTTCCCACATTAGATTCATTTGTCTAATCTTAAACCTTTTATCCTCCCTCCTCAAAATAGCCAGATAGGAGACCCAAAATCTTAAAAACCAGCTCCAAGCTTCCTTTGCAGCCAGACAGAGCAAAAGCCAAGGTGGTAAACAAAGGGCCCCAGGCAGTCTGCTTGGAATCCAAGGTAAACAAAAAATCGTTCAACTCAGCAGTTAAAGCAGCCACTCCCTGAAGATGCATTGCAGGTAAAACAAAGACCATTCCCCATCCCCCTGCAGGAGTCCAGGTAGGCAAAATACAAGACACCTTACTCCTTTCTCTTTACAAGACATAACAAAGATCCACAGACATTAACATGCAGGCAACAGACAATAAAATCCCTTACCAGAAGAAAATAACCATTCACACAATGCAGCTAACTCAAAGTTTACTCCCAAGTTTCTTTCTTCCCTCCTTTCCCCTTAGCCTGTTACCCCCAAAGCTCTATCACTGTAGACAATAGAATCCCTTAGCAAAAGAAAAGAACCATTCACACACCCAGCTAACTCAAGGTTTACTTCCAAACTCCTTTCCCCTTAGTCACTCCCAAAGTTCTATCACTAACCCATATTTTTTTTCTGAGCTCCAGGAAACAAACTTCCACGGCCCTATGATCCAAATCCTTCATTCTGCCAGCAAGATAAACTAAAGACCTCTCCATCCTTGTGTAAGCAGGAAGCAGTCAAGACCAGGACAACCTATTTCTGCCCCCCCATAAACCCGTTTTTTATATATATGATCAAAGGGTGGAATGTAAGGATTTCCAAAGCTTGCATTCACCTGGAGTGTAACTGTCAATCATGCCCCTGGGTGTGGCGATGCAAACATGGGCACGTCCACCCTTTTAATGAAAGGGTTCACACAAGCCCCCGCCCCTTCCCTTTTCTCTCTGCTCCCTTCTGCCCCTATCTCTGCTCTCTGCTGTAATAAACTCTAGTGTGGTACTTCCGGTGTTGAGATTCCATTCACATGACACGTACAAAAAACTAACAGCAGGTTCAATATGTCTGGTTTTATGTTGAAGTTTTTGATCCACTTGGACTTCAGTTTGGTTCAGGTGATAGATATGGACCTATGCTGAAATACAGTTATACCAGCACCATTTGTTGAAGATTTTTTTTTTACTTTTTATTTAATCTTTTGGTGCATATCTCTAGCTTCTTTATCAAACATCAGGTGTCCATAAGTGTGTGGATTTATGTCAATTTTTTCAGTTTAATTATATTGATCAACATGTTTATTTTTATGTCAAGACCATGCAGGTTTTATTATTATAGCTCTGCCATACAAATTGAAATTAAAAATGGTGTGACCTTCTAAAGTTCTTTCATTGTTCAGGATTGTTTTAGCTATTGTTATGTTTTGTTCTTCTATATGAAGTTAAAAAGTTTCCTTTTAAGATCTGTAAATAATGATGTTGTAATTTTGATGGAGATTGCATTGAAACTGTAGATTGCATTTGGTAGGATGGCCATTTTTTCTATGCCATATTCTATTGGTTCTTGAACATCGGTGATCTTTCTATTTTTTTTAATATGTTCTTCAGTTTTTTTCATCAAATACTTGAGGTTGTATTTATTGTAGTAGACTTTCACTTGCTTGGTTAGAGCTACCAACATATATTTTATATTATTTGAAGCTATTGTAAAGTGTGTTGTTTCTCTTATTTCTTTCTCAGTCCAATTGTCATTCAGTAGAGCTGCTGATTTTTTTAGTTAATCTTTGATCTTTTATCAAGCCACTTTGCTGAAATTATTTTCAGCTTTAGGAAATCTCTGGTGAATTTCTTAGGGTCCCTTGCATATGTTATTATATCATGTGCAAATATTTAGACTTTTCACTTTCCAATTTTTATCTCCTCAATCTCCTTGAACTGAAGGAGATTCTTATTGCTATAGTTAAATTTTCAGTACTTCCTTGAATAGATACAGAGAGAGTAAACAACCTGATTTTAGTGGAATTTCTTTGCATTTCTCTCCATTTAATTTTGTGTTGCCTATAGGTTTGCTGTAAATTGCCTTTATTATATTTAAATATGTCCTTTTATCCCTAAATTTTCCAGGAATTTTATCATGAAAGGTGTGTTATATTTTGTCAAAGGCCTTTTCTGCAACTAATGAGATTATTTGTGTGTGTATATGTTCAGTTTGCTTATATGGTAGGTTGCATTATTGATTTTTATATAATGAGACATTCCTGCACCTCTGGGATGAATTTTACTTGATCTTGGTAGATGGTGTTTTTAATGTCTTCTTGGATACAGTTTGCAAGTATTTTATTGAGTATTTTCATAATTATGTTCACAAGGGAAATTGGTCTGTAAATTTTTACTTTGTTGAGTCTTTATGTAGTTTGGGTATCAAGGTTGTCTTGGCCTCATAAAATGAATTATACAATGTTCCTTCTGCTTCAATTTTCTGGAATAATTTGAATAGTATTGTTGTTAACTCATCTTTAAAAGTCTGGTAGAAATTTTTGCTAAAACCATCTGACCCTGAACTCTTTTTGCTTGGGAGAGTTTAACTACTACTGCTATGTCACTAGGAGTTATAGGTATATGTAAATTGTTTATCTGCTTTTTATTTAATTTTGGTAAGTGGTTCTTATTGAGCAAATGATCTATTTCTATTAAATTTTATAATTTGGTAGAGTACAGACTTTTTATACTTTTAAACTTATTCTTCTCTCAGACTGAAGGACCCTGGGTTCTAGGGCTTGACCCAGACATTCAGTTCAGGTATCCAGCAGAACATCCCCCCATGAGAGCAAGGAACTAAAGTCTGTCCCAGGAAACAGAGTGACCCAGCCCAGATAGCCATAATCAACTCAGATAGGACATAATGGTCTGGTCGAACCTGTGATTAAAATACCAGAAGTTCCAAGCAGAATAGCGGTGACCAACACCCTGTTGTAAAAGCCTCCTGACCAGCTGGTCTTAAGGCAACCCCATGACCACTGTGAGCAACCTTATGATTATAGTGTGACCTTTAAAGTGACCAATCATGTGTTGTCCCTGTTGCTATGGTGATTTTATGGTCTTAGCCTTTAAAAGAGATATGTGATTGCCCCTCCCTTGCTACTCCTTCGCTTCCCGAGGCAGGGAGGTAGCCCATCTGCAGATGTAATAAACCTCATATTATTTTACATCAATGGCCTAGAGTCTGGATTCTTGGGGCCCCCCTTCCCGAGGATAGTACCCTGAGTCTGGGGTCTATCAAGACAATACATCGTGATTGCAGCTTTTCTTCCTTCTACTCCTCTATGGCCTCTTTTTCCCTACATTCCATGACCACTCCCCACCCCCTTCTCTCCTAGAAAATAGCAGGCTTTCCAGGACCATCAATCAAACATTATGCAATAAGATAAAGTAAAAACAGACACAATCCTCACATCATGGCTGGGCAACCTAGTTGGGAAAAAAAGGTCCCAAGATCAAGAAAATGAGTCAGAGGCCACCCCACTCTGTCTGGAGTTTCCCCTAAACACCAACCTATCAACCAAAATACATATGCTGAGGACCTAGTGCAGATGCACATATGCTCTGTGGTCGCAATTACCTGTTCAGTCTCTGTGAACCCTCATGAATTCTTCTTAGAAGACTCTGAAGTTCCTGCTCTTCTGGTGTCTTTGACCCCACTGACTCCTATGATATCTCTTCGCCTCTTCTCCTGAAGTTCCGTAAGCTCCAAGAGGAGGGACCCAAAGATACCTCCAACTTGGAGTCTCTCTCCATCTAATGCTTGCCTGTGGATCTCTGCATCTTCTTCCATCTGCTGCTGGAGGAGCTCTATTTGATGATGACTGGATAAAACACCAATCTTTGAGTAGAGAAGAATATCTTTAGAAATTATTTCATTTTTTTTTCAAACCAGTCAGGTTTGGTTCTACCTTACCTCTCTGGAATATCCAGTCTCCTATTCCTGGTTGTCCAGGCAACATGGGTTCCTTTATGTGTGTAGGCTTCAAATTAGACCAGCCATTGGTTGTCCACTCCTACATGTTTTGTGTCACTACTACAGTTCATCTTGCAGGAAGGATAGATTGTAGGACAGCCAACATTTCTCATCATGTGGGTCATGACCCCTTAGCTTAACCTCTGTATCCAAAAATATTTATATTATATTTCATAACAAGTAGCAAAAACAAAAGTTACAAAAATAAAAATAATGAAGCAAAATTAAAGTTATAAAGTAACAATGAATATATTTTATGCTTAGGGGTTACTACAACATGAGAAAATGGTATTATAGGGTTTCAATATAAAGACCAATGAGAACCACTGTTGTAGAACTAAGGTTTTGTGGCTGGGTTGGTGTCCCAGTCCTACTACTGAAAATTATTGTAGGATATTCCTTTACACTGTGTGAAGATAAGTCACTGTGATCGGTTTAATAAAAATATGAATGGCCAATAGGTAGACAGAAGATATAGCAGGGACATCTAGACACAGAATAAAATGTAGATTTAAAAATATGAGTTAATTTAAGTTATAAAAACTAGCTAGGAACAAGCCTAAACTATTGGCTGGATTTCATAATTAATAATAAAGGTCTGTTTGGGGGGGCAGCTCTAAGAAAAATCCATTTACAGGAAGTCTTACCTGATTACAGAAGAGGAATGGTTCAGACTGTATATCCTCCATTACTAGGAGTCTTCACTGAGGTCAACCTCATAGATTCCAGGGAGTTTTCACTGCACTAAGTTACAAACATAGCCCACTCACAAATGTAATCTACTTCCAGTCATCTCTCCCTATATTATCTCCCTCTATTTCCATCTCACCTGTTTTCTCTTATTCTCATTCCAACCAGCCTGCACTCTACCTGTAAAATCTATTCTATTTCCCCTTCCATGAGACATCCATTCATCTCCTGTTGAGCTCTCTTTGTTATTTAGCCTCTCTGGGTCTCTGGATTATAGCATCATTATCCTTTACTTTACAACTAATATCCACTTGTGAATACATACCATGTTTGTCTTTCTGGTTCTGGATTACTTCTCTCAGGATGATGCTTTCCAGTTCCATCCATTTGTCTGAAATTTTATGGTGTCATTTTTTAAACTGTTAAGTAAGGCTCCATTATGTTAATGTAACAGATTTTCTTTATCCATTCTTTGGTTGAGTAGCACCTAAGTTGTTTCTATTTTCTAGATATTATAAATAAAGCAACTATGAATAGAGTTGAACACGTGTGTCCTTGTGTTAAGATGGATTTCCTTTGAGTATATTCCCAAGAGTATATGTAGGAAGAAGTTTCTAGCCCAGACTAACCTGGAGATCCAGACCATCTGTAAATAGAACATCCACAGCTGCTTGATCTCAAATAACCACACAAAATTTCATATTAATTACATGCTATTTGATCTATGGCTCAGGCATATTGCTAGGTCTTTTATCTTAACCCATTATCCTTATCTTGTTTAGCCATTTGGCTTGGTACCTTTTTTCAGAACAGTATTCTGGCCTTTTTTCCTCTGTATCTGCTGGTATCTCTGCTCTGCTCTGCTCTTCCTCTTCCCAGAGTTTACTTAGTCTGGTAGCCCCACCCATACTCCCTTTCTGCCTTCTGGCCAAGCAACATTTTATTAAACCAGTAAGAGGAACAGATTTTACTCTGCACTAGAACATAATCCCAAAGCAAGTATATCTGGGTTTTTTGATATATTGAGTTCCACCTTTCTGAGGATTTGCCATATGGATTTCCGTAATAGATGTATAGGTTTGTACTCCCACTAGCAATGGATGAATGTTCCCCTTTCTTCTCATCCTTACCACTGAGAGCTGATACCTATGTTATTGATTTTAGCCATTCTGCAGGTCTAAGAAGGAATCTTAAAGTAGTTTTAATTTACATTTAACTGATGGCTAAGCATGTTGAACACTTCTGTAAATATTTATCAGTCACTGGAGATTCCCCTTTTTTGTGAATTCTCTGTTGAGGTTTGTATTCCAATTTTTATTTCTATAATTTTACTGGGTATTTTAGTCTTAGTTGCCATCTATGGTATCTTAGAGTCTGTCCAAATTCTGGCCAGACTCTTTTGGATTTTAGAGTCTCCATTGAGAAGTCAGATATAATCCTAATAGGTATGCCTTCATATGTTACTTGGTCTTTTCCTTTTGTAGCTTTTAATATATTTTCTTTGTTCTGTATGTTTAGTGTTTTGATTATTTTGTACAGCCATGTATATTTTAATTCCTAGTAATGCATTTGAATAATATAAACTAAGGAAATAGAGATTAAGTGCTATACTTCAGTTGCTTATGTTTCCTTTTACATTGACCATTCTGAAACTAGCAATTTAGTATTTCTTTGTTATGATTTCCAGATTTGAAATGGAAATGTATGGTCTTATGTGCCAAACTACATAAATATTCTATAATTTCTTGTGGTATAAATTTATCTAGTGGATTGCTACCACTGAGGAAATGCTTTGTAAAATACACCTACAATGTAAATATATAATCAATGTATTAGTTCTTAGGCAGAGGAAGGATTGTGTTACAGTCTCCTTTGTACTGTGTTAGAATAGAAAACAATGCTTCAAAGGTACTAAAGGAAGAGACCTTTAGTACCTTATACACCAAATAAAGGAAGGAACAAAGTACATAATGAGAAGAAAATGTGGGAGAAAAAGCAGTAGGGACTAAATACTTTATTGATTAAATACACAACTGAAAGCCAACAAGCTTGTGTCCCTTAGTATTAAGTCTTCAGGTATCCACTGGCTCCTTCTCCAGTGTCTTGAAAAAGAAAAAGAAAAAGGAACCAGAGAAAGCATGAGATATTCATGGTTTTTAAATCCTCTATTTCATTCCCATGGCTGGCAGGGTTGCCAGTTTTCTATTATGCCACAATTTCCTTTCTGTTAATGGGAACTCTTTCAAAATTTAGTCACTCATAGAATTTCCTTCGATTCAGAATATTTCCAGTCAATAAATTCACTGATTTCTCTTACCCCTTTCAGAAACACACACACACACACACACACACACACACACACACACACCAACTCTAATATGAGGGTAAAGGATGTATATTTTAAATTTTATGAGAATGGTTTTCTCCTGCATAGGTAAGAATTTGGGTAGCTCTTAATGTAGAATCTTTACTTTTCCAAGTTGTAAAAAATGATTTGTTTTTGTAAGAACGTGTTTGTCTCAAAGTAAGGTAGTGCCTTTTAGAAGTATCATTTATTTACTGATGGCAAGACAGGTTTTATATTCGCTCTTTACAGTTTTAAACAGCTTAATAGAACAGTTGCCCCCTGATTTTCATCTTTTGTTTCTTTGTTGGCAAGGTGACAGGGAAGGACTGGAGGTGCATGTGTTTTGAGCAGTGAGTGTCCAAATGATTATCTGAAGCCTAACGTTGCTTTTGAAAGGGAGTGAGGAGAATAAGTGTGCTCTTAATTCTTAATAAGTGTGCTCTGTCTACCCAAAGTATTCAGATCCCATTACTACGTCCCCTCACTGGTGTGATGGGCTACCAATGCTCCCTCTTTGCAATTACCTGTATCCAAAGCAGGAAAGATGGGAAGATATAAGATCTCCCCCTGGCGTCACCCTATATTACCTCTTTTATTTTTTATCTATTTATTTATTTATTTTTGAAACTGAAAGCTGTCCCCTTTGCTCTAGAGTGCAGGGATCATACATTCCGGAAGCTGCCCACTAGCAGCTGTTGCCACCCTGGGACGAGAACAGCTGGAAGCTTTGATGCGCTGCAAGATCAACTCTTCTGTTTAATTAGCGCCAGTCACAGTTCCAAGTGTGCCTTACTGCAACCCCTAGTGGGCTCCCAAGGCAGCAATAACTGGTCGTTCTGCCAGTATGTTCTTGCAGAGGGAAATTAAAACGTCTGCGTGCACACAAGCATATTTACACACAATCTTCTCTTTGCATTCAAGAAAATCATCCGTAAACGCCTTTAGGTCAAAGCCATCTCGACTCCTTCAGATAGTCTTTTCTTTAGAGGGTGGAGTCCCCAGAAACACACACCCGGCTTCCTAGCCCTGATGTGCGACTAGTACCTGCATGTTACTGGGGTTGAGATGTAGGGCTAAGAGCTTAGGAGTCTTCAAAGACTCCGATTCTTTTTCCAGTTGATGCTGCTCCCCTGGCTAAGCATTTGGTATCTCCCATGGTCCCTGGCTTTCGCTTGGAATCCTGAAAGAAGGCAGCTATGGGCGTCACCGGCGCCCTTCCCAGAACAGTAAAGCCTACTTAGAGCTGACGCCAAAGCCTCCCCACTTCAGCCATGTCTGGTCCAGCTATCCAGATGTTAGCGGTTGGAGAGTGCCTCCTTGCGAGGCACCCCAAAGTCTTGAGCATGCCCAGTTAGACTCCTAAAGCTCCCCAAGCGAGTTTTCTGGGCGTGCAGATTCCACTTCTCCGCTTTTTCGAGGAAGCTGAGATGAGTGGGTAGGAAGGGAGGGATCCCAGACTTGGGGCAGTGGAGCTGGTTTCTTTGGGTTAGTGCCCTTCTGCCCAGCTGGGCAAGGGATAGAGCTGTTTGGGGAACCCTGGGGCCAGAGTGCCCAAGCACAGTGGGATTAAGAGAGCCCACACATGCGTGCCCCCCCCCCCACACAACCTTCTTCCTTGAGGATTTTGTTACTGCTGACCTGTCTTGTGCCCCCTTGGTGCGCTGGGGTCACACTGTCAATGGAAGACAGTTTGGAGTTGCTCTCTGCACACCAAGGAGAGATTTTGGGTACCCTAGAACCTTATTCACCTGCTTGGCTTTTCTAAAGGGCAAAGAAGAATAGAACATCACTACGAGGAACCCATAAACACCTCCCTTGGAGTTTATCCCCTACATACTAAAGTTATTCTGGCAAGAAAATTCTCAATTTTTTTCTAAGTTAGTCCTGAAGCTTTACACATTCAAGCAATGATGGATAGTGTTAGCGCGTGTGTTCATGCGTGCGTGCGTGCGTGTGTGTGTGTGTGTGTGTGTGTGTGTGTGTGTGTGTGCACATGCTCGCGCGCTTGTCTTATGCATGAAACACTGTCCCGGGTTGATTCTGAGATTAACAAATACTCCTTCGAAGTCTCCATTCCACCTCACCCACGAGAGAAAATAATGATTAATGTTGGTCATGTGAGATGAGAAATCGTCCTATTGTGGTATGAAATCAAAATTTTGTTTGCTCATATTGCCTTTTGCTCTGGTACCGAGCTTTCCCCTGCCCTCTCTTCACCCTCAAACACTCCTGATCATTCTCATTTCCACTTCCCTTCCTCTGCTTGTTACCTGCTCTTTCAACCCTCCTCCTCCTCCAGCTCCTCCCAGCTCAGCCCCCACCTCCAGGGACTCAGCTGCGGCTAAAACCTGGAGTCTTGGGGAAAAGAAAAAAAAGGGGAGGAAAAAAAAAAGCCTAGGCTGTGAAGCTGTCAAACCGGGCATGCTCAGTAGACAGGGCAGGTTTTTTGGTCTCGAGTAGCGGAGAAACATTTTTTGCACAACCGCGACCAGCCTTAGAGCGCGGCGGCGGCGGCCACAGCAACATCAGCACAGCCATCAGCCGTGCAGACGCCCGGCACCCGGGAGCGCGGCGAGCTCTGGCTCAGTCTGGAGTTCACCTCCCAGTGCCCTGGAGGCTTAGCTTATCCCTTCTGATCTCTCTGTCTCTCTCTCAACCTTTCTGTCTCTCTCTGTCTCTGTCTCTCTCTCTCTCTCACTTACACACACACATACACAAAATTTCACATTCACATTTGTATACACACTAGCTTGAAGGAAACAATATCAACAAAAAACAACAGAGAAAAAAAACAAAAACAAAAAAAGGGACTGGTCCGCTGGCACGATAGTAGCCAGGTTCGGTTTCTGCCCCCAAGCGACCGCGGGCTGAGAGCGCCGCAGCTGCCAGCTGGAGGATAGAGATGCGGGGGCCCGAGCGGCAGCTCGAACAGTAATGTGGATTTACAGTCATTTCCCGCAGGAACCAGCAAAGACGCCCGAAGTCCAGGGTACTTGCAGCACCTGGCAGAACTGAGCACCTGACTAGGAGGCGGGGGACCACAGCTGAGGACGCCACTGAAACTTGCGCCTGGACTAGGTAGGTCCGGTTTTTCTGTTTTGTTTTGTTTTTTTGTTTGTTTGTTTTTTTTTCCCCTGGCTTGTACTTCCTTCCCTTATGCCCCAAGGACTCTGGACGATCCCCTCACCCCCCCCCCCACACCGCCCGTAATGCAGTTGAGGATTGTGACTTCTGGTCAAGAGAAGCTGGTTGCGCGGGTTCTGGGACTCCTGGTGGAAGAAACAGAGCCTTTGCAACCTTTTCTCCAGATTTCCTCCTGCTCCTGGGATCTGAACCACTCTGGAGAGTTGGAAGATTGGCCTTGTTGTCAGTTCAGGCTTCCAGCAGGCCCTAGGGACAGTGTCCTTCCAAGGTTTGGTGGGTTTCCCAGGTGGCACTTTTGCCAACCAACTCCCTCAGTACTGTTAAGAAGGCTGTTCACCTCCGCTTTCGCGCAGACCAAGGCACTCTAACAAGTGGACCAAGATGCTTGGAGAGGCAAATGGGAAGGTTCTATCCAAAAAGAAAGGAGACAATCACTTCCTGCATTCCTTCCACCTGGAGCATCCTCCAGGGTTTTGCCACTCCGGGTCACCTCCTACCATCTCTCTAAGAGAAGATATCCAAGGGCTAGAACGTACTATTAGAACTGTTTGCGTCTGAATTGGTATTCCAACCTCACTCGGGGATTTCAAGTTCTAGGTGAATGCCAGGACCCTCGTGGAGGCCCCACCCTATGTGTTCTCTTATTCCCCAATCTGTGTCAGAGAGAATAACCATTGTTGGGCACTCAGTGCTTCAGTAGCCGTCGGTGTTGGCGTTAACCATGCGCTCATCTGCGGGATTGTGTGTTTTTAGGTTTCATGCTGAAAACGTGGTGTCTGGAATTCAGCAACAGCCAGTACATCTGCGGAGAGTCAAGCACCCGCTAGGCATGCCTGGGGAAATATAACCTCAGCTTCTCCCATTCCAGGAACAGGCATATTGCCAATTCAGTTTTAAGATGCTTTGCCTAGAGGTGTAGAAGGGAGCTTTAGCGCTACTTAGTGAGTGGATGAGCTTGCAGTCGGTAGCCTATTTAAACATTTCAGCAAACCAGGTATAGCTGATTGTTTACAATTGCAGAGACAACTGATCTCACTCCACTAGTGGATGTCCTCTCCAGGTCTGTTTCACCACTGGGAGAGTAGGGGCGGGGGCCTGAGCTGGCTTGCAGCTAGTACTTCCCATGGGCAGTTTTGGCTTTAGCAGATCTGCATCACTGCTACTGGAGATATGCTAATATGGGTAGAAAAACTACCCCTCCAGTACAAAGCAGTTGGTCATAATATGCCTCAAACTTCACAGGCTTTTCTGAGCACAATAGCCCAGTTGTGTGTTTATAGTGATCCAAAGAAACATGAAGAGAAGTTCCCTGTGTTACAGAAGAGAAATTAAATGTCATTTGAATGGAGAAACCAAAAGGACAAAAAATGCCCCAGTGAACTTTAATAGGTATCCTTAGATAAGCATTTATTGGATTGTATTTTTGATAAGGATTACAGGCAGCTTCTCTGAGATTGTGTTTCTATGATTATAATTATCAAGCCAGGTACTCAGCACTGAAAGGATCAATTACTACTTTAGTCTGTTCCATGAAGACATTGCAAATGTCTGCTCTATTATACCTTTGGCTGAAAGAAAAATCCTATCTACCTTCCTCTTCTGAAATCTTCTGACCTGTAGCAGAGCAAACTGGAACAGTGTCAAGCCACAGCACAACATAAAGAGGGAAAGCTCCCTTTTAATGAAAAGGCTATCCACTGCTTTAACTTCTGCTCAGTGATTATCCTGCACCTGTTTACTTGCTTACTCCTGCCCCTGTACTTCTCCTCTGTGTGTGTGTGGGGGGGGGGGATGAGTTTGCATAAGGCTTCATAGGACCCTTAAAGTAGGTCTTGGAATAGCAAAATCCCAGTTTTGATATTTTTTGTAAGACTTTTAAAATGTTTTGTTGAATAATTTACCATTGCAAAGTTCTTAAAGGGAAGTTAAAGGGTTTCAAGTATGCAAAAATAAGGTTTTAAACTTCAAAGGCTAATAAAATAATAATATGCATTTACAAATGGGTTAAGGTCATTTGTAAAATGAACGGATGGCTCTAGACATTAATTAAAACTCTGCAGACCATCCATCATAATTTTAAAAACCAGGTGTTTCTGCAAAACAACTATATTTAGGAATACTTATCAGTTTCATAATGACAACCAAATTCACTTTCTAGAACAATGGCAGATATTAGGGGAAATCACTTGGAAATTAAATGATATGATGTTTACTATTACAGGTAGATCTCAAATATGGATTAGATAGGCATATCATTTGATAATTACAGAGAAAAGCTTAAAGGAAAACATTGTTTTGTAGATTCATGGTGCTGTAATGATGGTTAACTGAGTGTCCGCACATTCAAACATATGTGTGTACTAAAGAGAAAGATCATAGTGTGTGGAATTATCAACTCCCTCAGGGACCTAATTCAAAGTTTGGATGTCCAAAAATCACACTGTTTGAGTTCAGCTGTCATATGTGTAAGTAGCATTGATATGATTATGCTTCCCTTATGCTAATTGTATCTTTCTCCTGCCCTTTATACAGCTTCTCACCAAAACAAAACTATATAGCAGTAACATTTATTCTGTACAGTACTAACTTAAAAGATGAAACTGAAAATTATTTGGAAACAAAAGCCTAATGGAAATTTATTTTCCATGACAATCTGAAAAACTTGTGAGAAATTTTAGTGACAATTAACAAAACATTTTTTTAATATTCTGCATTGGAGATATGCTTTCATAATTAATGTGAGAATTTTTTGTGATGATTAGCAAACATTTTTATATATATTCTATACAGGATATTGGCTTTCAGAATCCATGTAATATTTTCCTGAAGCTTGATTTTGCTGAAATCCATCAGTTTCAGATTTAAGTAAACCTATCAAGTTCCAGTATACATTATGACTGATTAATTCCCTAAGGCTTCCTAAATATGTTAAACTATTAATTATGATTATATTTACTTATGAAAGACTTGAGGCCAAAATATGACTGGTACTTTGGGTATGTGACTCAAAGATAGTTCTTTTTAGATTGAAATGTTTTATCATACTGCTCATATTTGTTACACACACACACACACACACACACACACACACAAACACATACTACTACATACTTCCTTGGATGAAATGTTATATGAACATCATTCATTGGCTATGAAACACATATGCTAGTTTTATTTAAGTTATATGTATACAATGGTTAGTTTTCCATTAAAATCCCAATCAATTCTGACTAAACTTTACAAGGTGTCTCATCTTTTCTCATCATTTACCATCCAGCAGAAAATCTAGATTGGGTTACTAGAACAATTATAGGCAGATGAAATGATAAAAATTTATTGCATTATGAAGAATTTTTCAATTCTGATTACCAGTCTATATTAATAACTTCAAATCTGAATGCTATTATAAAAAATAAAAGAATTCAAATTTCAGAATTGTTCATATAAGCAACTGATTACAGTTACCTGAAGATTCTACTAGATTAGATCATGCTTTTTTTAATAAACAGTGAAATATTTTATTGCTTTAAAAAATCCTTCTTAATGTAATACTTAGCAACCATTATAAATAAAATTAAATTAATGCACAAATAACCTGGCTTAATATGTTATTTATATTTCTTTTGTTTCTTTTTTTTTTCTGTTGATTCCTGTTAAAGCAGCAGAAAGTAAATACCAAACTGCACCATGCACAGTTCTATCAGATGAGTGGTATTAAAGGCTTTATACAGTTTTTGATTATCATGAACAATCTTGATGAATCAAATACAGTCCGTCTTTTCAGTATCAGTGTTCTATTGTGTACTTTATATTATTTATAGTAATATTGTAGTTTGCTACACATGATGTGGTATGCTTAAGCAAATCAGAAGATATTTACATTTAAAACTCATGGAAAATAGGACTGAATAAATTGGAAAATTATGATATAACATGAAAATTATTGTAAAACATTCATGTTAATTTATTTGCTAATATTTCCACATATAATTTAAGTAAAGTAGTTTATTTAGTGATAGCAAACACATTTACAGTTAATTACAATCACTGATATTTTAAAAATACTAACATTTAAGAAAAATTAAAACTATTAAATTCTTATGTAACTTCAATACTTATAGCTAGACCTGGAAGTAAATCTTGGATAATTTACAGTCTTAAAAAAATATTCTGAATTGCACTTCCTGCCCAAGCATCTACTTTTGGTAAACAATAGCATATGGTAAAAATGTGCATATATGCCAAATAACCACTACCTCCCGGATGATGCTTTTAATGTGATGTAATGATACTGAAATATTGGGTTTTTCTACCCTAATCTATCTGTAAGAGTGAAGTTAATTAGAAAATCAACACATGGATATATGTTCAGAATCTTTTTTCATTTTAATGGATCATATTTGTGATGCTATTTTTCTGGAGCCTACTTATTTTTGTTTTTCAGAGTTCTGCAACACAATTAATATGTTTTCTGGGTACTAATGATTTTATCTGGGCCTCTGTGATTATATCTATGTAAACCCAAATGTGTCCATGCAACATTATTACAACCAACTTTTTGGGAGAGTTCAAATTAACCTTTGGTTTATTAAGACAATATTTTACTCAGAGTCTAAGTGTTTTGGAGTCATTTAACATGATAATGACCATTAATATTTTTTAAGGAAAAGAAAAGAAGTAAAACTAAAAAAAAGTGTAAAATTTCTTTAACACCTTTGAATTTCTATAAGATACATAACCAACAAAATTTCATCCTAAAGCCTACAAAATACCATTTTGTGAGATACCATTGACATTCCCAAACTATTACAAAACCCCAAATATAATGGCTGGCCCTTACAAGAAGCCAGAAAATGCAAGACTTTTTCAATCTGTAGTTTTTTTTTTTACCCCAGTCTCCAGTGATTTATCAGTTCAAAATGAACAGCTTTGATATGTTAGCTTCTTATAATTCCCTATACTTCATTTTCCAACAGACCTACTGCCAAGGAAATTAGATGGGACAGATAGCTGGGAGTCAGTCATTCAGGGCAGAATATCACCCTACCTCCACGCCCCAAAATTTCATGTTAGCCTGTTGGGCCCTGAAAGTTATCTGTAAAGGTTGGAGAATTGAGCTTGTCAGAAATAAATGATTAAGCAGGACAAAACATCAGCCATTTTTCTTAAGATTTCACTTGCAAACCTTTTCTATCCCTATTTGTGCAGTTCTTTTAAAATAGTCACTGAAATAGAAGTTTGATTTGTCATTTTTTGTTGTTATTGATGTACTTCTACAAAGCATTTTTGTTCTAATAGAATATTTATAGCTATAAAATAGTTTTAAGTAGGTATTATATTGAAAAATATTTTCTTTCAAATTATGATTCTGTTGAGTTTGAAGAACCCTATTTAGTGATCACAGTAAAACCAAATACAAGTGGTGTTTGAATTTTCAAATACAACTTGTTATTTTCCTTTTTAAATAGAAACATAATTCTGTTGAAATATCTATGCCCTACTTTCCTTTTTATTGGAGACCAAATGTATTTGAATGCATCTATTGAGATTTGTAAAGGAGTAATTTTACCCATCACTATAAAGCATACTGATTGTTTTAATTTTAATCAACTAAGTTGTCATTTGATAAGTAGTCAACAATGAGGAAATTGCCTTTTTAATGTTTCCCATATTTTGTTGTAACATTTTTGTGGCTGATTATGACTTGCAAAATTAAATTTTGGAGTCACAGTGTCTAATATGAGCTGAACTGAAACCCATGCTGTCTTTTGCAATGCCAGCTATCGGTTCTGAGAATCTGAACGGGCTTCTTATGAATTATTGTTTTAAACAATTTTTCATATTATAGCTAAGAAAAACAAATTTAGAAATTTTGTACTGAAAAAAGAATGTTTGTTGTCAGAAGGTCTTTTATGTTTTAATTAAAGCTATTTAAAAATACAAATATCTTAGACAGAATTATTAATGATATAGCATAAGGCATTTATTTAAAATTTTAGAAAAACGATTATTTATATTTCTATCTTAATAGCAAATATTAGGGATATTAGTGTCCTCTTGCTGACTTTTGAATTACAATTATTTTATTGGCTGTTTTGTTGGTGTTTGCTTGTTTGAGTTATAGCTATATAATTACAAAACAAATATTAGGTCACTTGTTATGAATGAACATACAGAGTACCTAATACCTGAATCTTTTATATCATGTTGATTTCCTCTAAACTTTATGTGAATACTTGACATTTAGAGGAATGTGAAATAGTCAATATATTAGCGATATGACTCAAAAGATCTGATTAAATCACAGTTGCTGGATAGCTAGATAGTCAGGTTTGAAAGAGCTATAGCCTTCATTTCTCTTTTCAAAGTATAATATACTTATTATTCAATTGTTTTTCTATTTATGTGAAATATATTATAAATATTTAGCATGCTGATGTAGATATAGTCACTCTCAGTAGAATTTTAATATGGTTATATAATGGGACTCCATTTTCATTTTTTTGGAATTAGTTTAATGTTTTTAGCTACCTATATGAATGAGGATTTATATATTGGCAAAAAAGTAAATAATTCTCCATTTGTATACTTCAGGGAAAATCTTATTACTGACTAAGGTCAAAGAGAAAAATTCCCAGTTTCATGGATTTACAAAATTGGTGTATTCTAAGTGTGTCTATTACATCTAATGTCTCTGTCTGGTTTAGATACCTGTCAAAGCAAAGGTGCCAGATTAGATGGGCAATTGGTTTATTAGATATCACCATCCCTGAATCCCAGCTGCATACAGACATTTAAAGAAAACTCTTCAGTTGTTCAGTTAAAATAGAAAGGAAAAAAAAAAAAGATACTACAGATGGCCCAGCTCAATAATCCAGATTCTTTTCAGGTATATTTTAAAATTAACTGTCCTAAGAGATGATTAATTCAGGAAAGTTATTGATAATGAACTCATCTTATGCTACACATCCTTTGCACCCATGATGATACCTTATTAAAGGTGTCTTAATCTTGCTAATTACCACCTGTGTTTAAATATAGAGGTGTATAAATACACTACAACCACAAAGAGGCTGGAAGCATTCTAAACTTGAAATTTTGTCCCTATTCCTAGCTAAATTAGTTCCTAACAACACAATGTTTCTGATCAACATTTTCATTTTATAGTATGTGCATTATACTCTCTGCTGCTGAACCTAAAGATTTCTTTTACCAAAAGCTTAAAGCTTACATAGATTTTTGTCAAATATCAGCAAATCACTTTGGGAATGAAGCTTTTCATCTGATCGTTTTTGCGTACAGTTGGAAAATTTTCACAAATATTTCTATTTATCTCACTATACAAATTTATTCAAAAGACTTACTTATTATGGAAGACAAACATATAGGCATAATATGATCCTGTAAGGAACCATCCATGAGACATAATTAGAAATTTGTGGAAGTTCAAACATGATAAGGCTTTATCGAAAAGATTGCTTATATTAATCCTGTTTTAAATTTTTGAATTTATGAGTCTCTTTCTCTCTGTCTCTTTCTGACTATCTCTGTCTCTGTCTGTCTGTCTGTCTGTCTGTCTCTCTCTCTCTCTCTCTCTCTCTCTCTCTCTCTCTCTCTCTGTGTGTGTGTGTGTGTGTGTGTGTGTGTGTGTGTGTGTGTGTGAGAAATGTGTATTGGATACCATTAAAGCTCCAAAAAGGTGTCAGATACCCTGGAACTGAGGTACAAGTGGTTGTGAACTGTTTGATATGGATGCTGGGAACCATAATTGGGTACTCTAGAGAAGCAACATTTGCTCATAATTGCTAAGCTATCTTTCCAGTATCCTTAAATTAATTCTCAGCAGATACCCCTGAATATCTTTGTTAGAGAATAGCAGTTGTATTCTAGTTGACATCAGGACAGTGAAAGGGCACAAGCTAAACTAAACACACAGAATACCTACCCAGGATAAAACTGTTTCCTATTCATGTCTGGAGAGCAGGGATCAAACATAAAGCCTCACTCTGTTTTCTGGCAGGTGCTGATATACAGACAGTGTTTAGTACTTATATATTGAATGGAAGAATTTTTCTGCAGATATTTAATCCAGAAAATGGCAATGTTCCTTATATTTATTAAAATCCAGGATATTTGCTATATTCAAAACCAGAAAATATTTATATTGTATAAGAAATTATTGAATCATCAGTGGTTGGTTTTAAGATGAGATTTCAGTAATCAGTTAACATAGTTTGCTTTCCTATTGTTGGAATAAACACCACGATCAAAAGAAACTTGTTGGGGGGCTTATTTAACTCACAGATTACATTAATTTTTGAAGGAAGCCAGAGCAATAGCTAGAGATATGAACCAGGAGGCAGGAAAAAGGAGACAGGAACAGAATCAAAAGCCAGGTAGAAATATTTCTTACTTGCTTGCACCCTGGCTTTTGCTTATCTGGGCTTACCTACATAGGAAAGGAGCCACCTATAGTGGCCTGGGCCCTCTTATTTTTTTGTTAGGTCTAACTCTATTATTCATTTTGAAGGCTTCCCCAGTCTCTTTCACTCACAACAAGAATGATAGTTCTGATTTTATAATAGTATACCCTAGGTTGTGTTTTAATTTGTATTATTATTGTTATTATTATTATTATATTTTTTTCCACTGGGGATATCAATTAGAAATCAAGAAAATGTCACACAAACTAATCTGATCAAATTGTTCTTGCAGTTGAAGTTGCCTCCTCCCAGGTGATATTTAAAAAGATAAGTCCAGTAGGGAGGGCAGGTTGAATTAGATTAAAAGTGAGATATTTGAAGAGACTGTACTTGAAATGTAAAAGGTCATATGGAATGGACCAAATGATCCCATTCACAGTAAGGAGAAATATGTGTAACCTACCCTAAGATTCATTATGCATTATATGGGCTACAAAAGGAAAAAAAGTGAGTGGCTAATGAGATCAGGTGTAGACTTATCTAATGTGTAATAGCATAAAGGCATCCAGATGGAGTTCAATTTTGAAATGATTTAAATTGAAGAATTGATGATCAGTTCAGAAGGTACAAATTTGGAGCAATCAGTCAATAAATGCAGTCAATATACTTCCAAGAATGAGTAGTTAGTATCTCCTAGAGGCTATAGAAAAAAATATGGAAAAAACAAAAACAAAAAACAAAAACAAAACAAAACAAAACAAAAAAACACTGCACTTCAGAGGTTAGAAATATAAGAGGAACTATTCCATAGGAAGGTATGATGAAAGTTGAGTTAGCACTCTGAAAGTCTTTATCCTTTCAGAGGAATGGATGGGATATGGGGTGGGGAGAAGCTGCGAGAAGACTGGGAAGAGGAGAGGGAGGGGGAGTAGTAGTAAATATGTTAAAATCATTAATTAAAAAAAATAAAATTTGAGTTAGGAGAAAAACAAAATAATAAAATAAATGTTAAGGACAAAGTACCTTGTAATGCCATTAAGAAAAAGGCATCCAAAATATAATTTACAAGAGAAAACATGAATGTAAATAAGTGTTTTTTAAACTCAAATTTAAATACTCAATGAAATTATATTAAATATGTATGAAATTTTAGATGTGTAAAGTGAATAATTTCTAAGTCTTCTGTGTATCATGCCAATCAATAGTAAAAACAATATAGAAAATATATATGAGGATTTTTGATAAGATAGTATAATTGTGAAAGTCTCAATTCCTTGAGTTACACCTGGCAGGTATATCCTATAAATAAACCAATTAAAAAATAACTCTGTTTATTCCACCTCAAACTATATTCTTTAGCTGAGTCATTTCCCCCACTAATCATTAATATTCTAGTCCAAGGTACTAATGTTCTTTTTATTGAAATTATGTAGTAGTATTCCCAAAGAGTGTTCTATTCATTGTTGCCCCTCTATAGATGTTTTTGCACGGAAACCAGTATGATTTTTGTTCTTTTTTTTAATTTTGTATTTATCAAAAAAACAGTAAAATGAATTTAAAATGCTGAAAAGTTAACAATAATTATAAAGAGGATAAAAATCATAAGCATGACTTATCAAGGGTGATAATGCAAATAAGATTGCTACACATATATTTACTTTGTGTTCAGCTTTCCCTCTGAATTTTTTTTCCATCCCTGTATATCCTTATTCAAGGTCCCTTCCCCCTCCCACCACATCAGGTCATTTTTCTTCTCCACAACTCCCCATCCCCTCCCTGGGCAGGGAGCAGACAGTCCTATGGTCCCACTGACCCAATAATGCT